>VYZV01038548.1:32606-44311 GCA_013401275.1 Pandion haliaetus | reverse complement strand
GGCACCGAGTTCAGCCTGGTCGGTACCGGGGCGGCGGCGGGGTGTGTGTGTGTGTGTGAGGGGATTCTCGCTCCTCCTTTGCAGTCCCCCTCGCTGAAGGAGCTGGACGGCTGTACCCGTTAATAGGGGACCCAGCGGCCGGAGCACCCCCCTCCCCTGCCTTCCTCCTCCTCCTCCTCCTCCTCCTCCTCCTCCCCTCACGGTCGGCGGTTTTTTTTTGAAGCCCCCACGCCCCAGAAAGGGTCTTTTCGGTTTGGGGTGTTCCCAGCACAGCCCGGCTGGTGCCTGCCTTCCACATCACCCTGGGGTGACAAGCAGTCAGTAGGTAGGTGCGCGCCAGGCCGGAGGGCGAGGGTTAGGCCGTGGCCCGAGTCTGGCAGCTGGGAAATCTGTCCTAAAAATCAACGTGGGAACGGCTGGTTGCAAAACAGAATGGTTTGGAGGGGGTGTTTTTCTAAGAACGGTCTTCCATAAGGGTTAGAAGTATGTAAGCGGGAGTGAGATGAGCGGGGATGCGGCTGGAGGTAGAAGGGTTGAAGCAAAGGAAAAGGCAAGCAAATACCAGCAAGCTTAAATGCCAAAGCCTGGTCTTGTGATGTATTCAAGACCCGGGAAATACTCTGGACCACCTGCCCTAGGAAGTAACTGTACCACTTGTGAATTCGGGAATATTTCTAATAAGTAGCATTAAAAAAACCCACCGGACTAATCCATAGGTTGGTTGTTTTCGTAGCCGACAACTGGTGTCCTGTACAAAGAGGATAACTACATTATAATGACCACTGTGGATAAGGAAAAATATAAATGTATACTTCCACTGATAGCAAGTGGCAACGAGGTAAGTTCAGTCAAATCTTTTTTGTAATTTTAAATTGTAGATAAGTCTTTTCAGTTCCTTTTTTTTTTTTTCCCCTCCCAAAATAAAGACTTTGGTTTTCCTGTAAAAGGAAAATCACCTACAGAACGCTTCACGGTTTCACAGTTTATGGGAGATGCCTTCGCTTTGTATAATGTACTAGCTCTGTGCAAAGTGGGGCCAGTATGAATAGTCTTGAAGTGCTTATTTGGCAACAAACAATTGCTCCAGTGTTCTGCTTATTTCTAGGTCTATCGCCGATTGGGAAAATCTTGTATTTTAAGTAACGTTGTCAAATTCTAGGCCAGTAAACAGCTATAAAGGTTGTTAACGCTGCTGTCATGATCACTGTATCTGAAAAAATTATCCCAGTAGTGCTTCTACCATCAGTAATTTTTATTCTCCATCATCACTTCCTCAACTGGAAATCTGAATGCACAATTTGGGATTTAAATAAAAAAAAAACCCAGTAGATAAATACCTTTGTTTGACAAGAGAAGGCAGATTGAAGAGGCCTTTGGTGAGGTTCATCATCATTGGTCATTTGTTCTTCCAGCGGTTCATTTTTTCACACCGTGAGAACTTGCACAGACAAGCTGTACTCCTGTGGTAGGGACCTCCATTTTGACATAGCCCTCATCCTTTGAGTGACTGACAGTACAGAGTGCTTCAGTCTAGGTGAGAAATCTTTAGTACTGAAGAATTCTGTGTGGAAATCTCTTCAATAGCATGCGCATTAATAGAGCAAAAATTACGCAGAAATAAACTTCCACAGTATTGCTTATGCTTTTTTGGTCCATTTTTTTTTTAAGTTACGTAAAAGCTGGTGTCCTGGTTTCGGCTGGGATAGAGTTATTTGTCTTCCTAGTAGCTGGTAGAGTGCTATGTTTTTGAGCTAGGTATGAGAAGAATGTTGAGAACACGCTGATGTTTTCAGTTGTTGCCAAGTGATGTTTCATCTAAAGTCAAGGATTTTTCAGCTTCTCCTGCCCAGCCAGCAAGGAGGCTGGAGGGGCACAAGGAGCTGGGAGGGGACACAGCCAGGGCAGCTGAGCCAAACTGGCCAAAGGGGTGTTCCGTACCATGTGATGTCACGCCCAGTATGTAAACTGGGGGGAGTTGGCCCTGGGGGGGGGGGGTGACGCGGCGCGGACACAAACTGTTAGNATTCTCTCCCCCATCCCACTGGGTGGGGGGGAAGCGAGCGAGCAGCTGCGTGGTGCTTAGCTGCTGGCTGGGGTTAAACCACGACAGCTGGGTAATGTTCCAAACGTACTGCATCAGTAGGGCATCAGCACTGACTAACAAATGAAAAGATTGTTGATGCTGTTTTCCTATTCACGCCCCAAGGCGCCACTTTAGATATGAGCAAGTTGAAAGCTCCTACTCTTTTGCCATGTGTATGTTTTTTAAACCACAAAACTTTTCTGTTCTGACTGCTTTATTTGTGACTTCTATTTGCCCCTTCTTACTATTTTTTTTTTTTTTTTTTTTTTTTTTCAAATCACCACACAGCTCTTTCAGGGCAGGAATTAATGAGGCTTTGTACCTTTTAAATTTGCGATGCAATTTTTATTTTGTTTTTTACTGTCGCAAATGAGTATTAACTAACCAAGCTACCATTAATTTTAATGTAATGAAATATCCTTCTGTTCTAGGAAGAAGAAAAGGACTATAAAGGTCCTACTCCAGGAGAATTGCTGGAACCTCTTTTTAAGCAAAGTAGCTGTTCATATAGAGTATGTTGCTTCTGTGTTGATAAATCTAAATGCTAATCAAAAGTTTACAGTCAGGTCCATTTCAAGGTTTAGTGTAGTAAGCTGTTTGGATAAACATGTCTCAGACTTCAGGTACTAATTCAATCCAAAATGAGGTCTCTACAACTTTATGACTATATCTTAGCATTGCTGATAAAATTCTGTATAATTGAAGATGTCAGGATTCAAATAAATTGGGTTGCTATAGTAGCAATTTAAAAATGTGGATTTAAAATACTTACTTCCGGGAGTCAAGCCATAATGTGTAACAGTCTAATGAAAAGCATTTCTCAGAAAGTGTTAGAAGACCAAACCAAACATGCTCCTAGATATTCTGGAAGTTTTCCAGTTTTTCACCAACTGTCGTCCCAGTTCAAAGACTCACATCTTATATTACAAGAACAAGCCTAATACCAAACCAGCTGGTACTGAGAACCAGAGGCAGTGAAAGTGGCCAAATATTATACCTACACAACGTCCCACACAAGTCCTTGAGGAAGGAAGAGTAGGTCAAGCACAGTTGGTAAACAGCCCGTGTCTACAGCAGTTGCCAAAAATGGTCTGTGCTGAGTTGCTGCGGCTTAGCCCCAGTGGTCTGGGGGCAAATTCAGTCTTTACATCTTACTTTTTTTTTTTTTTTTTTTTCCCCTTTGTTTTATCTGTGTGAAAGTCAAGGAAACTTTGCATGATTTGTTTATTTGGAACGTCATCAAAATGCTTCGGGGAGACAGACCATTCACTGTGCTATTGTTTTTGAGGGTGCCCAAGCCCACGTGCTTGGGCTGCATTTCATTACTGCAAAGGCCAGAATTTTGGGGGAATTGGTTGGTTGGTTTTTTTTGGGGGGGGGGGGGTAATGTATTTAAACATTAAATATTTTAATTTTTTTTTTTTTAAGATTGAATCTTACTGGACTTACGAGGTCTGCCATGGAAAACACATCCGTCAATATCACGAGGAGAAGGAAACGGGACAGGTAGGCTTCTTTCAATTTAGCAGTCGCAGCCCCCTTTGCCACTAGCATGTTCCTGTACACTTGAAAAAGTACGCAAAAATACTAACTGAAATTTGTTTTAACTTCTTTTGATTGTAGAAAATAAACATCCAAGAATACTATCTGGGGAATATGATGATAAAGAACCCGTTATCGGAACCAGGTTTGTCTTAGATTATTTTGCTGATGCTAATTTAATTCTTTGGGTTTTAATTATTACTCTCTGAGAAATATACCGTAGAAAACTGATTCCCAGTGCAACAGAATAGAATTTTGAGATTAGATTATTTTTTACAAGATGTACTGTTTTCAGTGAATTCTTTTTCAGCACCTTACGTTGCATCCATCCTGTCAATTTTGCCATGCTGTCTAATTGATTAGAGTAACTAATCTGCAAGAATTAATTAGCGTCAGGGAAAGAAAATACATAGTACAAGAAATGGAAGCAATATATATATATGCCAGACCAGACTTTGATAATGTAGCCTGTTGCCCTTCTCTTTCTGGGTGGGGAGAAGCGTCTTTGAAGCTGTGAGCAGAGGGCAGAATGTGTAGCACATCTTGGGCTCTGCTATTCTGTAATAAAACATAGTCTGCAACCCCAAACACTTACAGCCTTTGCAGGTAGATTTGATCCTTGGAACTGTTTGAGAGTCTTTTTTAGGGATCCTGGTGCAGAGCTTTAGAAATACTGAAGTGCCTGAAGCGGGACTGTGGTGGAAATTAGGTAGCTGAGCCCCAGACTCCATTTAGAATAACTAATTTTCTGAGCACTTCAGTTTTTTGCCCATCAGCTACTGTAGATGCTGGAAATTCTGTGGTTGTACCTGCCCAAATCTGCGTCCTTGAGTGAGAACTTTGGCAGTATATTAGTCCAAAGAAATCAAAAAATCCACAGACTTAAGTGTTCATTCATCAGAGTTGATAGGAACAATAGAAAAAACATAATCTAGTTGTTTTGGGTTTGTGGGTTTTTTTAATTCTAGGCTAGTGTGTAAAAGGTGGGCACCACCATTTTTTCTCTTCCTAAAAGTGCTTAACTTGAACGCCTCAGTCTTGGAGGGGATTTAGCGCTATTAATCCCATTCCCTTGAATTCCTCCTGCAGCCTTCAGTTAGGTATCTTAGTCCTGAAAAGAAATACGGCTTCAGAGCCTGTGTTGTTTGGCATTTCTTTATTAGTGAGTTACAGTGCTTGTTTGTGCTGTCATTAATCCTGGGCAGAGATGCCTAATTCTCCCTCGATGCTGCTGTAGAGAAAACAAAATGTTTAATTTGAGTTACCAATTGTTTTGTGGAACTAGATGCTGAAGTCATCATATCTGAGTCTTTCAGGATGTTGACCCTCTGTCCTTTCCACTTAAGTGGCAGACTGTATCCTTTCTGTGCTTCCTATACAGCAATTCACGCTGCTTCTCTTAAAAAATGATGTAGATGGTTTCTCAAACAATTGTGAGCTGAATCCACAAAGTGTGATACAGTAAACTTGGAACAGCTGAGTGGGTGACAGCAAAGCAGAGTGGCCTTCTGCTCGCCTAGTTCTGAATGGAGTCCAAACTATCTCCTGAAGCAGTTTGGAAGGCTAAGGATAGCTCTCACCGGTGACAGCTTTCAACCCCTGCCCTGTAACGATGTTTACTCGCATGATCATAAGTATGGCATGCAGTCTGGCCTCACTTCTTCCTACAACAAGTGTATCCTCTGAGGCTGGCTAGTGGGTGGGCTGAAGGACTTGTCGGTTTACTGCCCCAGCCTGTAACTCGCTTTGAAAAGAGTAGTCAGCGACCCCTCGCAGAACAGCAGCAGTGACATGTTCTTCTGCCCTGACTGGCCTTCCTGTGGTGCTAGGGCTGGATTTGGCCTGTCCTACAAACTCAAAATTATTTTAAGACGATGCTAACTCATATTTTGTTCTGGTTGCTCTGGACCCCAGGTCACTGTTTATTTCCTTTCTTTCCTCTTTTGCACCTGCAAGTTCATGAAATTGACTCTTGGCAGTGTATACACCAAGTACTAGCAAATACACAAAACATACAAACTTCTCTGTATATAATTTCATTTTATTTCCAGTTCACAGACTTTGTGCTTACCTCATTCTTAATTATTCCCTAGATCAAGAAGAGAAGGAAAATCCAAAAGAGAGTGCAAAAGAGGCAAGTGAAAAACATCTATTTTAACTTTTGCCGTCAATAGTGGAGGCAATTTGTATATGATGAGATTATGTAATTAGTTCCCTGCCAAAATGAGCATCAAAAAATGAGACTCTGTTCCCAAGCTGCACTCTTCTTGCTTTTGATTATCAGTCCCAGCTCAGAAAGCTTATTTAGTCTAGCTAGTCAAATTTCTTGCCCTTCGACTTATTTACATTAAGGTTACATTAATCTTAAACTTAAAGGAGATGATACTCTTCTTCTATGAAGACAATACACATAACCACAAAGTGACATTGTGGTCTAGTGACAGTTATTTTTCCATCTACATCAGAGATCCCAATTTCCTTAATGACATTTTGGTGCATTTTGGGTAGGGAGAAATGCTTAACAAAATCCTGCAGCACAAAATCCCCAGAAGATTTCTTAGCTGTCTTGATGACCCACTCCATAAAACTCTGTGCTTCCCTTTTCCATTAGTTTGGGCCCCGAAACTCAGTTCCGAGTTACTAACTTTATAGCAAAACAATGGAAGTACCTGAAGCACGTTGGAGTTTGGAATTAGCAATAGCAGATTGGACCTGTGGACAGACATGCGCCTACCTTATTTCCAGTTACCCTTCGTTTGACTTCGGAAGTTAAATTTTTGTCCATGTGTTCCTTGTAATGCCGATTTAGATAGCACAGAGTGGTTCTTCTGCAGTGGATCTCAGAAAATACACGTGCCTGATAAGCATTTTGGAGGTAGTTGGGGGGCAGACCCAAGTCAGAATGTGGCCTGTTCTAATGGCAGTGGCAGTTAGGCCTCTTCTTTTTTTTTTTTTTTTTTTTTTTTTTTTAAATTTTTTTTTTTTTTTTTTTTTTATTTTTTTAAATTTTTTTTTTATTTCAGAGGAAGTTTAAGTCTTTTACTGACTTTTTTTTTGGACAGTATTTATGATGTACATACACAGTCTTGGTTTCAGTCCATAAAGAATTTAGACTTGCAATTTGCGTGGACTCTAGTCACAAAAGGGAAAGAATACATAACACAGCTGGGTGGTGCTTTAAACTGCTGCGACTAGAGATTTGTCTTAAGTCCTCCTGGGGTGCCTTTCAGTTGTGTGCACGCAACAGCTATCTCCATTTAGATTTCTCGAATAGTTACCTTCAAGGAAAGGCATAACTTTTCAATTTTTAAGGAAAAATCAGTTGTTTCATTCAGAAAGACAGAAAGGGAAGGCACTGGTACCCTTTTTGTCAGCTCTTTTGTACACAACCAGAATGTATCTTCATTTCCTGCCTTTGGATATTGAAATACAGAGTGAATAAGTGACTGGAAGCCAAGGAGCTCCCGAGCAATTAAGCTGCCGGCACGTTCATTCTTGAACCTCATGAATGTCTCATCGCTTCATTCACGATGGAACAGTTTCAGGAGGAAAGAGTCAGTGGCCTGTGACAGGGTAACATGGTTTGAAAACCAAAGCAGGTGATTTATAGAAGGGTCTCGGGCCCCCAGGTTAGTGTCCTGGCCACAGAAGGCACTATCACCTTTTAGCACAGAGCCTCATTTGTTGAGCGCTGAAAACCTTTTACTAGCTCAAGCAACACGGGTAGAAAAAGGTCTAGTTTGTGGGTTCCAGCATGGCTTTTGCACAAACACGACTTTTGGCACCCAGAAACTTTAGCTGCTTCCAAGATAGGAGCTAGGAGAGAGACTTTTACCAGTTTGGGGAATTAATTTCTTAAAGTGAAAACTGGATGAAACATGAAGGAACAAGTCTGAAGAGAGCTTACTCAAAGTGTGAACAAAAGTGGGACTTACTTTGTATATATCATTAACTTTGTTAGCCACAGTAACAGGTGGCGTGGGATACTCCAGATAAGGAACAACCCAGGCTGGGTATGCGGAGAGGTGTAGCGCAGGTGCCAGGATGAGTTTGCAGGGGTGTTTTCAGATTCTTCATGGTGAAGGTAACATGCCTGGCCAGGCCTGAGCTAAGTCTGGCAGAGCTACTCACGTGTCCCTGTTTCCTAGACCACAGGGTGAACACAGCTGGCTTGGTGCTCTTCCAAAACATTGCACCCAGCTGGCAAGCTTTCACAGAACTGAAACCTCAGGCAGCCTGCACAGAGAAAGCAGCTGCTTTTGCAGTCAGAGCTTGTGTGGCTCGGTGCAGTTGTGCGGTGCTGTGCTGGAGGTAATAAACCAGAACACGCTTGGATGTTGCAGAAACACCAAGTAACTACACAGGCACTGGTTTCAATCCAGTAATGCTGGCTCTGCACAGTGTAATAATATTTTTCTCTTCAGAAGAGTCGAAGGAGCTTTACTGCGATTCTTAACTTCTACTTTCTTTCACCTAGATACCTACAAAAAATATAGAAGGGCAGATGACCCCGTACTACCCTGTAGAAATGGGAAACGGCACGCCGTGTAGCTTGAGACAGAACTTGCCGAGATCAAGTACGGTGATGTACATCTGTCATCCGGAAGCTAAACATGAGATTCTTTCAGTAGCAGAAGTTACAACCTGTGAATACGAAGTGGTTATACTGACACCTCTGTTATGCAACCATCCTAAATATAGGTACGGTACTCAAATTTTGGCTAACATTATCACTCCATCTTTTCATCGATTTCCAGGCATGTATGTGTCTATGTAAGTCATATATCCAGCTGTGGTTTCTGGTACAGAGCTGCAACACTTGTACGTACTTACTTTGGCAAGCGCGGTTTTGCCAAGTCGTTAAGTTTTCCTGCTAAGTTTGCATTTTGTAAGTCTCTAGCGATTGATCCCAGATGGGAAGTATAACTATTTTCAGCAGGTAAGTTTCAAGCCCTGTCATTTTGGAGAAAGAGAAACTGGGGCATTAAGGCTGCAGGCAGATGAAGAATGCCCTGTCTCCTCTTAGTTGATGATTTCAAGGTCTTGGGGGATCATCTTCAATGGTATTCAAAAGACTGCAAATTGCGTATGTGCATTGTATGTCTGCGTAGACTTCGACTTCTCTAATTTCAGAAAGCAAAAGAATGGTCTTCAGCCATAACCTGACATTTCTTTTAGCAGTACTCCCAGCTTAAGGAGCTCCCATCTGTCTCTGTCCTGCTTTATTGCCTTACCTTCAGCTGTACAAGTCATTTTAATATGAAGAATTCACAATTTCAGTGTTATTTTCCAAAAATCAAGTTTAGTATTCTTTTTTTTTTTTTTTTCCCTCCTCCTCCCTGAATTGTACCATGCATCTAAGGGATACCCCTGGTCTCAGTAGCGCAGATTTTTGACCTTTCAAGGGGTGTAAACAGAAGTGCAAAGTGAATATGACATACAAATGAAGGGGGAAATAATGGACAGGATTTCTGAATTTCCCATGTACACGGATGTCAGGACAAGTGAGTATTTAATCGCTGTTCTGAAATAGGCAACAAAGTCTAAAAGACAAAATCCTCAATTGTGCATTTTATAAACACTTGCCAGTTGGAGTAAGTAAGGTGTGCTATTGTTAAATACTTAGTACCAGTTATACATTTTGTCACGTAGATGGGTTTGGCAATACTGTGTTATCTGTTGCACTTATCTATTGTACTGTTACCTGTTTACGAGTCTTTTAAGCCACTGTATCAGTAGAAAAATAGAAAGTGCACAGGGAAATAATAGAATCATAGAACGGTTTGGGTTGGAAGGGACCTTAAAGGTCACCTAGCTCCAACCCCCCTGCCATGGGCAGGGACACCTTCCACCAGACCAGGTTGCTCCAAGCCCCATCCAACCTGGCCTTGAGCACTGCCAGGGATGGGGCAGCCACAGCTTCCCTGGGCAACCTCAGCCAGCGCCTCACCACCCTCGCAGGGAAGAACTTCTCCCTTACATCTAATCTAAATCTACCCTCTTTCAGTTTAAAGCCGTTACCCCTTGTCCTATCACTACATGCCCTTGTAAAACGTCCCTCTCCAGCTTTCCTGTAGGCCTCCTTTAGGTACTGGAAGGCTGCTATAAGGTCTTCCCGGAGCCTTCTCTTCTCCAGGCTGAACAACCCGAGCTCTCTGAGCCCGTCTTCCCTCATAGGGGAGGTACTCCAGCCCCCTGATCATCTTCGTGGCCCTCCTCTGGACTCGCTCCAACAGGTCCATGTCCTTCTTGTGCTGGGGGCTCCGGAGCTTAACGCAGTCCTGCAGGTTGTTCTATTGTTTGATAACAATAAAACCTTGAGCTGCTACCTCCTTCCAAAGGGAGGGCATGGAAGGCTTCCTGGCCACCAGCAGGAAATACTTAAAAATAAACATCCAAGATCTTTATCCTCCCACTTACCTCATCTTAGTAAATAAAGATAGGTGGAGATAGCAGGCTGGAAATTCTGCTCAGTGTCAGCGGAGGTAACAGCAAACAAACCTCACTTTAAGTTAAGTGCACTCTTCCTGTCATGTGTTCAGTACTTCAGCCACCAGTGCTTTTCCTCTACACCCGTTATCTTATCCAATAATACACTTGCATTAACTTAGCAAAAGGGTATCCATTAATTCTAGTTGTTGTTCTTATTTGGGTATGATTTGACTTTTTTTAAATTGGTGGGAATCGGGGGACAGCGAGGAAAGCAGTGAAAAGTAGTATGTGTTTGCTGTAACTATTAGGCTTAATGTTGTTTAAATAAAATTCAGATAAAACTAGGCTTCTTCGGTACAGGGCTTATTTGATCTAGAGCGCAGTTACTATTTAGGAAACGTTTTCAGATTCTTTTACCTACAGTGGTAGCTATTATACAGTTGCTGCTGTGAATTACAGACGCTTCCCGGGAAGAGGACATCACAAAAAGCTACCTGGCCTCTCAAGTAGTATCTGCATAGTTGTTTTGTAAACAAGCTTTCTCTAAAGAGGACCTTCTCAATGAGCTGAGCAATGAAAAATTGAGCGAATGCTTCATTTGTCAGTACGATTTTCGTTCTGATGTTCACTTTCCTTTACTATTTTGTTAAGGCTTATTTGGTGTTTTAATGAGGCCTTCATTTGTGTAAACTAAGGAGAAAGCCATGTTAGCTCCGCCTCGTCTTTTTGCTTTTTCTTTCCTGAAATGAGCTGCTTTTTGCAGACGTAGCTCATGAAGAGAGTGAGAAAGGAATAATGGGTTTATACGCAGTATGAAAAGCCATACGTGTCAGATAATAGAAGAATCTATTATTTTAATTCTATAGAAACCGCATCTATCAAGTTTAACCTTTGCCATTTCCTACCTTCTGAGAGAGTTTTGGGGAGCCTTGACACGACATTCATGGTACAAGTACAATGCAGTTTGCCTTTTAATACGCAGCTTTTGACGAAGAGGGGTTTGACTGCCTTGCCGGTTGTCCGGCAGCGTTAGGAGTGAGACTATGCTGGGCCAAAAGCGTATTTACATCTGTTGTAAGAACAGTCTAGCTTTGGCTGAGACGGTGCAAGCACAAGAAAAAAACCCACACGCCTCAGCCCAGCTCATCAGAAACTTAGGGCTATAAAAAAAAGTATGTCTTGTCTTTAAGGCGTACTAAGTGATGCATTGCTGACTTGTTTCGACAGGTTCAGGGCTTCCCCTGTGAACGACATCTTTTGCCAGTCTCTGCCAGGATCCCCGCTTAAACCCCAGAATCTGGAACAGCTGGAGAAACAGCAAGAAATGATGAAGATGCCTTTTAGAAGGGTTAAGGAGGTAGGATTTGTTTAATTTTAAATAGAAAAATATTTATTTTCCATGTTGTAACACATACAACTTTCAGTTTGCTGGAGTAAGTTTTCTTACCCAACTCTGTAAGACTGCGTCAGTCTTTCAAACGGTCTTCAAGCTTGTTGAAATCAGCTGTAACTTACCTTATTTATTTGGAAGGAAAACAAAGCAAGTAAGTTTAGGCTACTGATTTAAAACTTGTAGCCTACAGTTTCCAAATGTGTATAGACTTTTACAAATGTGAAAGTTTTTGACTTTCAGTCTTTCCCCCCCCCC
>VYZV01038548.1:12269-23373 GCA_013401275.1 Pandion haliaetus | reverse complement strand
CCTTCTCTTCAGTTAAACTTGACGGTCCAAGTCTGGTGGGCAGCAAAGGGGACTGTGGTAACACCAGCCTGCTCGCCTGAAGGTCTGCACCTGCCTTTCCTGGTAATAAATACAAGAGCTGGGCTGGAGGTGTCGGGAAAGCAGCGATAGACAGACCCGGGGCAGGAGAGGAGCTGCCAGTGGCATGACCAAGCAACGGGAGGTCTCCGAAGACGAACGATGCACGGGCAGTGACCTCTCCTGGTGCAGGCTGCCTCATACAAGCCTCTGACACTCGACTTTAAAGCAGACTTACTCTTTTCCTTACTCCGACAGGTAAGGCAAAAGAAATGGTCACCGGTAAATTCTTGGCAGAGAGCAAACCACCAAGGGCACGGGATCACAAGAAGATATGTGCTCACGCAGATACACGGAGCTCCCTGCCACGTTACTCTTGAATACGCTACTTAAGGGGCTGAACAGGTTGTGGACGGGTCAGACTTACCTGGTGGTTGTGCACCAGGATGAGAGGATGAGAACCCGAGTCCCAGGCAGCGGTTACGGAAGTGCATTTCAGATTATGCAGCGGAAAGATGCTATTGCAAAGGCTGCTCATTACCTGCCTGGGGCGGGGGGAAGGAATTTTGGAAAAAAAAAAAAAAAACAAAAAAAAAAACATTCAGACTTTATCTATAATGACCTGAAACGAACAGCGTCCTTCAAATCATTCCCCGACACTGTCTTTTAGCATTGCCTCTTGAAAATAGCAATGAAACAAGATGTATTTTCTTTTATGTAGATAAAAAGGGATTCATGGATACAACTAATGAAACAATTTCTGTACTTGCAAGTGAACTAGGATTTTTTTTTTTTTTTAAGGGTGTTCATTAATATTATGATGATGAATTTTACATTTCTTTTCTCCAGGATGAGGATCCTTACCGGAACCCTTCATTTCTACTTCATTTCTTTCTTACTCAGTAGAGCAAATGGATTCCCCACTCTGAGAACACCTGCAGCCTATGCCTTCCCAGTTTATAACTACTCCTACTTAAACCTCTCTTCTGTATCAGAAGCACAAGCTCCAAAAATGGCAAGAGCTCTCAATTTCTCACATAACGTAATTGAAAAAATAACCAAGAGAGACTTGGAAGGTTTTGACGTGCTGGAAGTTTTAGACCTTTCCTACAATCAGATTAAGGACGTCGAACCTGGTGCGTTTGAGAGTCTGCTGAGCCTTGTTTCTGTGAATTTAGCATTTAATGATAAGAAGCTTCTTGTACCAGGTCTTCCACCCCACGTGACGCTCCTACCCACTAGCAAAGCCTCAGGGTATTCTGACAAACCCTCAGAGGCTGCTCTGGAGCCTTCTGCATCCGCCGAGGAGCTGCCGCATTCGGGACATCCATCCGTCCTGCAAAATGTTAATCCGAGGCTCAGACGAAGTACAGAGAATCTTCTTCGAAGAGCAGAGAAAAATGTAACAGTCTCTCCAACAGCCACATTAAAGCCCGATTTCTGCGGAGCACCGATCAATGGGATACTCGATCTGTCAAACAGCAAACTCTCCGAGGAAGAGCTGATGTTAAAACTGGATGCGGGTCTCTGCCAAGCTCAGCTGGACGGTATTTTGGAGCTTGACATTAGTCACAGCGACCTGGAAATGGATCTTCTGTCGCTGTTCGTCCTGTTTTTGCCAATGAAAAATCTGCAGTCCGTTGACGCCAGTTACAACAAATTAACAATTAACATTCTAGATGTTGAGGCGATCTGTAACTTCCCATTCAGCAAGCTTTTGTTTTTAAATATTAGCAACAATCCCATAAACAGCTTGGATACGCTGTGTCTCCCGTCAACCATCAAGGTAATTGATTTGTCCTTCACCAACATAAGTCAAATACCCCAAAATTTTGCTAAAAAGATGTTTGACTTAGAAAACATGTACGTTCAAGGAAATCACTTCATATATACTGTACGACCAGAAATCACTAATGCAGCTCCAAAATTTTCCCCTGGAACTGTACGTATTAACGCCATTTCATTTGTCAGAAACCAGGCTGGTACACCCATTGAAAGCCTTCCGAAGAAAGTGAAACACCTGAAAATGTCCAACTGCTCCATTGTAGAACTGCCAGAGTGGTTTGCTGGCACAATGGAAGAATTACTATTTTTGGACCTCAGCAGCAACCGGATTTCTGTGCTTCCTGACTTACCTGCCTCCCTGCAGCATCTCGACATAAGCAACAGCGATATTAAAATAATACCCCCTAGTTTTAAATCTGTCTCCAACTTAACAATATTTAATATTCAAAATAATAAAATTACGGATATGCATCCCGAGAATTTCCCGTCGACTTTAACAAAATGCGATATTAGTAAAAATAAGCTGAACGTGTTGTTGCTGACTGACGCCCTGGAGAAACTCGAACATCTTAATGTTTCTGGAAACTTAATCACCAGACTGGAACCCGCCAGCCACCTTTCTGCGCTCGCTAATCTGGACAGTAGTCACAACCTCATTTCAGAACTCCCCGATCACTTTGGGAAATCTCTTCCAATCCTGAAATACTTTAATTTATCAGGGAATAAGATCTCCTTTCTACAGCGTGGCTCTCTCCCAGCTTCTCTGATCGAGTTAGACATTAGCGACAATGCCATCACTACCATAGTGGAGGACACTTTTGGCCAGTTAACGAGTTTGAGTGTTTTGACTGTGCAAGGTAAACATTTTTTTTGTAACTGTGACTTGTACTGGTTCGTGAATGTCTATATCCACAACCCCCACCTTCAGATAAATGGCAAAGGAAACCTCAGGTGCAGCTTTCCACCAGACAGAAGGGGCTCGTTGGTGGAGAGCAGTAACCTCACTCTTCTGCACTGCTCTCTGGGCATCCAGATGGCTATCACAGCTTGCGTTGCCATCCTGGTGGTTTTGGGGTTAACCGGCTTATGCTGGCGGTTCGATGGGCTGTGGTACGTGAGAATGGGTTGGTACTGGTGTATGGCGAAGCGGAAGCAGTACGAGAAGCGGCCAGAAAACAAGCCCTTTGATGTCTTCATTTCGTACAGCGAACAAGACGCAAACTGGACGAAAGAGAATCTACTGGAAAAGCTGGAAACTGACGGATTCAAGATATGTTACCACGAGAGGGATTTCAAACCGGGGCATCCCGTACTTGGTAACATTTTTTACTGCATAGAAAACAGCCATAAAGTCCTTTTTGTTCTCTCTCCCAGTTTTGTAAACAGCTGCTGGTGTCAGTACGAACTGTATTTTGCTGAACACCGGGTCCTCAATGAAAATCAGGATTCCCTCATCATGATTGTGCTGGAAGACCTCCCGCCCAACAGCGTGCCGCAGAAGTTCAGCAAACTCAGGAAACTGCTGAAGAGGAAAACCTACTTGAAGTGGAGCCCTGAGGAGCACAAACAGAAAATGTTCTGGCATCAGCTAGCAGCTGTCTTAAAAACAACCAACGAACCACTTGTGAGAGCAGAAAATGGACCTGCTCAGGATATGTACGAGATGGAATGAGGTACGAGAACGTGTAAAGGTTGTGCCTGGAAAGTCTGCGGTCAAATAAAAGCATTTCTGTGTTTACCTCCTGCAAAGGCTGCTGTGTTGCAACGGGGGTTAGTCTCGAATCAGTCCCAGGAGAGGTTACTAGCGGGTTTGTAGCATACGCGTTATCCCGTCTGATAAAAGAATCCGTTATCCAAAGGGCTGAGACCCGAGCACTGATAAACAGC
Source organism: Pandion haliaetus (assembly GCA_013401275.1). NCBI lineage: Eukaryota > Metazoa > Chordata > Aves > Accipitriformes > Pandionidae > Pandion > Pandion haliaetus. The sequence goes on along the minus strand of VYZV01038548.1, from coordinate 19,644 downwards.
CTCTTCTTCCTGGGTGCTCGATTTTCTTCAGCTATTTCCAGCATTTCTTAAAATGCTGTGGATGTCACCTGAAAGGAGGAAGAGCTTGAGTCACACTGCATGTCCCAACTGTCTTTCTCAGATCACTGCAGTGAAAAGCGATGTCATTCAAAGGTAAGGTTCTAGTTCAGATTCACAGTTCTAGTGCAGCTCAAGATGGGAACGCGCACTGTGTACACATTACAAAAACGCAAACCATGACAGTGCACAGGTAACAGCTTCTTTCTGTGGTTTAGCGAGAGAAGATTAAAGATTTATTTAACGTAGCCATCCGAGAGATGCAAATGCAAATCCACGCTGCTACATCATTTGGTTTCAGTAACTGGCGGAAGAGATCTGACTTTAAAATCTTTTATAATTACAGATGAACATATACAACCAGACAAAAGAGAGCCAGCTGAGCGTGTCAGTCTCCGCTGTTAAACAATTGGTGTGAGCTGTATTTAAATGCTGGTATCATAAATCTCTGAAGAATAAGCAAGAAAGTTCTGTATATTATTATTTAGACTTAGGAAACTTTCACTTGACACAATCACCCTGACCCATTTCAAATGAAATCAGTGCTACCTCCGCATAGCCCTTGTCATCACCTAGTGCCACTTAATAATTTTATTTATTGTATTGGGGNAAAAAAAAAAAAAAAAAAAAAAAAAAAAAAAAATCCGGCTGACCTAATTTTCACATTCAAGGATGATCAACAGACTGTGACGAAAAATACACACCAGGTGAGAACCGTCATTTAACACAGCACGATCTGGACTTGCTCGTAAGATGAGCAAACCCGAACGACTTACCAGCAGAAGATCACAGACCCAGGAATGCAGAATGTCTATGTACAGCACAGGGGACAGCACGTTTGAAACACATACTCCGAAAAGGAATTAGCTCTGCTCTGACAAAATTTAAGACTAATACCAACCTATTTGATGCCAAAAGGGGAAACACGAAACAAACATAAAGAGGTATCAGCACGTACAACTCTTCTGCAGTGTATTTTGAAAAGGAAAAGATCCAGCTGGAGCAGTGCATGGTTTTCACCCTCCCTGTGCTGCTTCCGAGTAAAAAGGAAAAACCCCACACTGCAGCATGGGGCACGGTTGACTCTTGGAACCGAGGTTCAGGGACAGCTTTTGTAATGAATGAAAGCATTTTTCTAACGCTAAACATAAACCCATTTTAAATAGGAATTGACAACGACCTGTTGTCAGCATTTATTAGCACATAACAAGTGACATTAAGTCAATTTGCCAGTACTGATTAAACTTCAGGATACTGTACTTGGTATACCCACAAAGCGCAGTGCTTTGAGTTGACAATAACCAAAGAGCTATTCAAACCAAAGGAATCTGCGTCAATCGCACCACAGGATAGAACCAGTGCTCGCAAACCCCAGAAGCGCTTGGAAATTGCCTCTTCCCCCACTTCCCCCTTTGTTCCACAGCGCTGACTCTCCGGTTTTCCACCAGTGCAAATTATGAGAAGCAGAGTAGGACTTACCCTCCTCTACCACCTCCATTTACGGAGAGATCTCTTTGCACCCTGTGCAAACTCACCTTTCCTCAGCAAGCATGAGGAGTCACGTAAGCTAACTGTCGTGAAAACAGAATTGTTTTCCTCTTCTTTAGATTGCTGTCAGCCTGGCAGCCAGCTAACTGGTGAAGGAGAGAGCTGGGACCTTTTTCCTGGTATGTGCAGCACGAGCAGGATTGCTTACCAGCGCTCAGTGGCAGGACCATTTATGTAACCCTCCACCCACCTGTGGCATCGGTGCAAATACACCCCTCTCAAAGGCTTAAAAAAAAATAAAAATTAAAAATCCCATTCAAAACAGACAGAAGGCAAACCTAGAAAACATCCATAGGACTCTGCCGTAATCCCTGCAAGACTATTCTATTATTTTAAGGTATCACACCGCCTGCCTCATCTCCGTTTCCATCGCGAACATCTCGCGTTGCTCTCTGTAGCCCTGCTTCGCTACCTCGTGGAAGAAGGTGAAGAGATAACGGTGCACGTAAGCCCAACCCTCGCAGGTCAGAAGGCCCTTTACTTTTTATTCCCTGTGCTGCAGGTGGAGGGGTACTGACGATTATACGGGGGATAATTTTCACAGCTTTCCTAACAAGTGACAAATGATATGCCTAAACCATATGTACCATAAAATACCACAAGATACCACAAAATTATTAGCCGCTGATCGTTCTTGACTATCATCTGTCCAATTTTTGCATTTTGCCCTCCCCAGATTGTTGAAGCCTTACTGCTAAGGCAGACTGGCTCTGTGACTTAGGGGAAAAAAGAAAAAAAAAAAAGTATACCACCTTACAGAAATCTCTCTTATCTCTAGCCTAAAAACTTCTGAGGTGGTGCCCAACTGTTGAACATTCTTTAGCGACTTCTTGAGGTTGTGTAGATATTGTTTAAAATTATTTGGCATAAGCAGCTTTTAGGTTTTATATATCTAAAGGATAAAAAAATACAATACTGCAGGCCACCAGCTGAAAAAGTCAACTCTTACCACTCTAAAGCAAGATCTAGGACTTAAAAAGACACTGAATTATAAAAACTTACAAATATTTTGGTCATGTAAACAACCAGAAGTCATTTGTTAGTGAGATCAGGCCCAAGAAATTCATCAGCTGTTTTCCTAATAAGCTTCTTTAGGCTTTCCTTGAGGCCGCTCTTTGTTTCACGAGATACGCTGGTCAAACCGTTAGCAGTACACCTAACACTGCAAACGCAGATTTTTGATAATAAAGCATAAACAGTCCTCGGGTCAAATATCGTGACAGCGGCCAACACCAGCAACTTCACAAGAAGCTGAAAAGCACTCTGAAAACATACGTTGGGTAACACGTTCCAAAATTTTACATATATTCCAAAATGTGTTGGCATCAACTGTCAGGCTCCTGAAACTCGTACTACCCACGGGAAGTACTTGTTAAACCTTCCTAGTTTTTTTCTAAACAGCCCTGCAGCAACGGGGTCCGCAGCATATGTATAGCCAGCAAGGAAAATACAGCACTTTATGGGTCTTGGATTTGGCACCTTTCGTATTCATGAGATGCTTTCTCGTTCTTGTGTTATGGACTGCGCTAACTGCACACCTACGTTTTCTAAACCGTTCAGCATTCACATACTTTTATTGCTTACTCTCTTACCCATCTCCTCTCTTCACGTACATTTTCCGGCACTCTGTTGCTCCCCCTCTCAATCAGATTACTGTTTTTTTAATCTTGCAGTCACGCTTTACTGGTCCTGTGCTCAGCAGAGGAGGGTTCCAATACAAGAGGGCTAAAGAAAAAAAAAAAAAAAAAAAAAGGTTACACTCCAGAAGAGTCTAAACCAATTATTTTATCATATGATAATCAATTACTTCAGTTCACGATTCACTTCAAAGAAATCGTACCTCCATATTTTCAAAATCCAATCTCTATTTACCACATCCATAAACCTCCCCCAAAACAGTTATTTGGTGCGACTGACAATTTAAATCACATTTTGTTCCTACCGCAGATTAAAAAAGACGTTGCACTTTCCTATCTGTCACTATAAACTTATTAACGCATTGGTTGTCTTAAGAATACAGCTGGCACCGGGAGTTAACAGAAGAGCAATATTACAAAGTGCTCTGAAGGGACTTCAGTTCTTTTGTCTTAATACGTCCCACAAAGGCAACAAAACCTCCTCCTGTCCTAAAGCTGTACCCTTCTTGCTTTACTCCCACGTGAATACTCAGTGCAAATTACTTTTATGAGTAAGGTGCAAGGGATTTCATCTTCTATCATGTGATCCAAACCAAAGGCGCAGTAGGAGTCGTACATACACGCAGCAAACCCAAAAACTGCTTAATAGTAAAACCAGTCATACTGCGTATCTTCAACTCCCTTAAAGCACATAGAGGACCCCATCTTGCAACCACTTTCGGGGTCCTGCCCTATACTCCTTACGACCTGAAACTGTAATTGCTGCTAAGAACGTACAATTTGAGACAAAATGACAGGATCCCGCGTATTTTTTTCCCCTCCAAATTAGTACGCTTTATACTGAAAAGAAATGCAAAGACAGAAAAACCAAACAAGACAGATCTTTCAGTTACCTTTTGTAATTACTTTAGAAAGAACAATGTTATTTGTTTATAGAGAAAAATACGTGGGCAGAGAGAAAAGACTTATGGAAATAATTTCAATTGTACATTTGTATTAGAAACTTGTTCACATCCATTTTATTGCAGGAAAGCTGTCTTGAATTATTCAAAATTAATTAAAATTCAGAGTGTTAAACAAAGAACAGTGTTCATAATGTAATAGTCTTCCAGGAAAACCCTGAAAACAGTTTAGTTAACAAATAGCCTAAACCAACAACAACTCACACACGCCAATGATGTGAATGTTTTTTGTTCCTAAAATAACAAATCATCTTTCCATCACTGTAATTTTGCTAAAGATGTGGCATTTTCCTATAACGAGGCACCAAAAGTCTCTGGCACAATTATTTCGGAGATACTAAGGCTCTGCTGAAGTCCGTAGAAGTTGAAAGGTGATTGCCTGTTTTGAAAAGATCTGGCCACTTAAAGCGGTAACTGTCAGGAATTTAAATGCCTCCGGATTGTTCCGTTTCATAAGGAATTCCCACAACACGTGACACAACACAAATGGTCGGATTTATAAAAAAATATTTAACTTCTGTTATTTGCTCACTGTGTAGACCAACAGATAAAGTTTATAAGTAGACAGATTATTAATCTTTAAATCAAACCGATGTTAGGCTTCTTAAGAAAACCTCAAAAACTTGTGGTCCATCTTGCTATGTGGTCGTTCTGTTTTTAAAAATGTTAACAGCTGTCAGTTCTACCTGTCAGGAATATCACAGCCGAATCCCCCCAGTTCCCGCTTTTATACAAAGTCATAGACAAAAAGCAACCAACAACACTTCTCTCTGCATAACAGCTTACAAATTAGGAAATTCCAGAGGTGACTGCATTACTAATAGTGTATCGGTTACTAGAATACTGCAAAATTCATCTTTACCCTCAAGTAAAACCTATAATTAGGTATTGCACAGTTATTTCTATCAGATGTAAAATACTTCNTACACACACATACTTCAGAGGTTTATTACAGTGCCACAACACGTCTCAAAAGTCCTTCCCCAGTGGCAATATAACGGTGTTTGTAAAATGCCCTGTCCTGCTGGAGGAAGCCGAGCCTGAAATCCTAAACTTCCAGCTGAAGTTCATGGCAATTTTGCCATTTACCTCAATGGAACCAGGATTTCACCCTGTGCATAGAAAGGACTTCTGTTATCACCAACACTTGCTACAACAAAATACCACCAATTCTTTCAACATTCTGCAACGGGAAGAGTTTAAACTTAAGTATCGCAACACCGAGCACCCTCCCAATTTTTCCTTCTTGGAAATACGGCAAGTATGCAATTTCACAGGTAGCACCTCTGGCGCAGCCTCAGATGGTTCTCTGAGTTACTCTGCCTCGTGACGTAATGAATAGCACAGTTACAGCACTTACTTTCTTTTACTTGCCCAGCAGTAAAATCGAGTAATAAAAACACCCTCATGTAACAATTCCAAGTACAAATCTAAAATACCGCCCTTTTGACTTGCCACGGAAGTTCAAGAAAGCGTCACACAAGTAATATCCTAGTATTCACTTCAAATGCAAATAGCTGGATATTAACAGCAGTGGCATTTTTCTTAACTGGCAGCAGTACAGCAATACTGCATCGTTGAGTTTAGAAGAATCGTTAACAAAAGCAAAGAAGGGGACCCACTGGATCAGCTAGATCAGAACCCTTTCCTAGGGTTACACCGAGGGCACTGGTATCTGCTTAGTCGAAGCACTATCGTAGTCTCGCACCAAGTCGGTGGTGGTGTGGTAATGCATGGCAATGTAGGACTTGGCAAACCCGAAAGTCGACTTCACAGGCTGTAAGCTATTTGGGGTGCTCACTTCCTGGGAAGGGCTGCTGTTATAGATACTGTAATAGGGCTCGATTCGAGTGTTCATGGGGGTTGAGCTGCTCTGTGCGTAGTGCTGATGCCCGACAGAAGCCTTGGGACTCAGCACGCTTTCCTTGGAGTGACTAGGACCACAGGCTTGGTCCGCAACCTTTTTCTGAGGCTTTGGAGACAACATGTAGGCTGAATTGGTCTCGTGGTGGGATGACTTGTTCCTGTTGACTTCCAGGCTGCCTTTGCCCATAGCCCGAAGCCTTGTCTTCTGCTTGCAGCAGAAAAAGACAAGGGCTATGTACTGCAGGCACCAGAGGACTCGTCTCCGAAGTCCCGCACTGTTGCGGGAATATATAAAAGGATTTAACCCAGATTTGAAAAAAATGAGGGTAAACCCACACAACTCAAACTGGTAGAGAACAAAGCCACCGCTGCTGGACAGCATCTCCTGCACCAAAGAGATGCCCAGGGGCAGGCAGCAAACCAAAACGGAGAGCACGATGACAACGCACGTCACCACCGCCCTGGAGTCTTTGGCTGTGGACAGGTTGACCGCCGACACCAGCTGGAGCCGGCCCGCAGCGGCGGCCGGCGGCTGGCCGAGGTGCTTGCCGTAGCCGTGCGTCTGGATGTGCTGCGGCTTGCCGTAGCTCTGATTCCTGTACAAGGCGGGCACAGCGCTCTGCGCAGCCAGGGGCCCCGCAAAGGGCTGCGGTCTGGAGGCGTCCACGGCCACCACGGGCGGGCGCTTCCTCACCTGGGCGTTCCTCCGCAGCGCCTGGGCGATCATGACGTAGGAGACGGACACCACGGCCACGCAGCAGATGAAGTCAGTGACGTAGAGGTAGAGGATGATCTTCCCCTCACCGCTGGTGAAGCTGGACATGGGCAGGCAGAGGCGGGAGCCGTGGGTTTTCAGGGTGGCCAAGGTGGCCAGGGTGAAGCTGGTGGCCCACAGGAGCAGGGTGAGGAGGAGGGTGCAGGGGAAGGAGGCGGCGCGGTGCGGCTGCTTGCCCAGCACCATGCGCAGCCGGTGCAGGGCGATGACCGCCACAGTCTTGAGCGACATGATGATGAAGCCGGAGCTGGTGAGGTGGAAGGCGAAGCAGAAGGCGCCCGGGACGCCTCGGGCCGAGTCAAAGAAGAGGACGAAGGCGAACATGGGGGCGGCCACCCCGCAGATGAAGAGGTCGCAGAAGGAGAGGTTGAGGATCATGAAGTCGAAGTTGGTCCTGAATTTCCTGAGGGCCGGGTCGAAGAAGGACAGGAGGACGATGAGGTTGCCGTAGGAGCCCAGGCAGAAGACGAGGGCCAGCAGGGAGGCGCAGGCCGCCAGGGTGGCGGCGTGGCTCCCCTCCCGCAGCTCCC
>VYZV01038542.1:4223-21673 GCA_013401275.1 Pandion haliaetus | reverse complement strand
CTCAGAAATTCCATTTCACATCTGGGTCGATTTGAGAGTGCTTGCAGGAGGCTAATGTGTTTAAAAGTCAATTTAGGTTTACTTCCTCCATCATAGTTTTATGGCTGAAAAGGCCATTGAATCAATTATTATAATTTGTCTGGTTAACATGTGATCTTTGCTTTGTTCATTTTCTGGACACTAATTTCCAGTTGTCCAGTTGTCTGCTGATGGATCTTTTAAAATACATTTTCTTCAGACAATCNCCAGTATTCTGACTTTGCACACAGTGAATATGTAAATGCAGAATTAAATTCACCACGGCAACCTCCTTAAGACATTTTTTTTCTTTTTTTTTCTTTTTTTTTTCTTTTAAATCTATTCATCATCTCTGTACACCTGCTTTAAACATCTCTATTGTCTGGAGTAATGTGGAAAGGAATTAAAACTAGTAAAGTATTGGCTTACCTGATCCATTGTGTGTGATTCGATTCCTTCCACATTATTCTGGACATCCCACTCTTTTAGAAACTCCTTAATTTATGAACATATTTCTTATTACACTATTGTGAGAGGTCAGATGGTGATGTTTATTAGTACCTCACATTTTTTTCCTAAAAATTATTTGTTCCAGTTGTTTCCTTATACATCGTTCAGATACTACTGCTGTTGAAAGACTCTCCTTCTGATATCTTGGTCATCAATCCCCTGCCTTAGGGATGACAAAATCTGATTGGGTCTCTGTATATACTCTTCTTCTTGTGGAAAGCATAGCCCTATTGTCTGGAATAATATGGAAAGAGTCATAGAAACTAAATTATCAAAGGTAAGTCAAAATTTATCTTTAGTGCTTGTAAATGATATCAGATTGACAGCACCTGAAGACTGAAGCTCTCTCTTTATCCACAGGAAAAATCAGCAAAATTAGCAATTTTATAAATATCCAGACTACCAACATGCCTCAAAACTGGCTGATAAGAAAGCTTACTTCTAGTAATAAGATGTCAAATATCTGTACCTATTCAGGCATTGAGTGCTTCCTAAGTCAGCAAACACTTTGTAGACATTTGTTTACAATTAATTGGATGGAGGCAAGTATCACATTGAATACATACCACTGCTGAGTCTTCATATAGGGATGATTTTCAGTTACTGCTACTCTAGAACAGATAAGAAGAACCTAGAAGCACATAGACAGAAAATTTATTCCAGTCTTCCATACGATTTCTTCTCACATACAGATACAACTAAAAATCATGTGTGTATGCATGCATGCAATATTCATTTAAATAATGTTATTTTTTTCATGGGCAGTCATTCAAATATATCCATGACTGTTCTTATATCATGGAGAATAAAAGATGTGTGGAAGGCAGAAGTTACCTATTAAAGAGAGAAAAATGCCTGCACTTACTGTTCTTTCTCACACTGCCTCCAAAAAGATGCAAAGCTTCTCCCGAAACACCGAAGAAAATTCAAAAGCTTCTAAAGTATTTTAAAACAATTGAACTGTTGAGAATAATTTTTAAATTTTACACTGAACATGTTTAGAAGGCAAATTTTCTACTAGATAATTTTCAGCAAAAATGATACTTGGTCTAAAGAGCAGTGTGTATCCATGATTTTAGAAAACTTAGCTGTCTATAGATTTTGTTTATCCTGTTACTGATATTCACCTTACAGTTCTTGTAGTTGCAACATAGGCAAAATCCCTATCTATGTAAGTTCATGTGTGCACTCCATTCATTTTGCTGAGCTAAGTGCAGCTCAGAAATGCAGAAATGCTCAGCTCAGCAATTCTTGCTCAGGTCAGTTTTTAGAATAACCTCAAAATCATCATTTGCTCCTTAGATGAACCCAGTGAAGTGGTTAGTTGTCACGAGGATCACAGCTGCCCCAGAAATTACTTTAGCCTTTTTAAGTTTCTTATACATACATACCCATATATATGCATTTTTTTTATCCTGTTTAACTGGACAGTTCAGTTTCAACCAATTAAGTTTCTGTTTGTTCTGGGTTTGCTTTTTCATGGATATGAAATTGTGATTTCCACCATCACCACCGCCCCCCTGTCTAAAGTATCAGGATCTTGTAATCTACACTAAAAAGGTTATGAAACCAAATCATTCTGTAATTATTTCACTAATTATAATCTAGCAGTGGTAAATGGCAGGATTTTATTAAGTTAGCCTAGTCTTCTTTCTCATTTGATTTGTATTTATGGAGTTCTCATTTTAAATTTAAAAATTAGTATTAAGGTTCAGTAGTACTGATTTTTCAGCATGCTATTAAGTAGCACCCATTTTTCATCTAGTCTATAGCAGCAGTCTGGGGGGGTCTTAATGTCACCTGTTACTGAACTAGTCTATATTCCTTCTGCTCAACATCAAGCAGTTCATTAAACTGGATTTTTATGGTATGCTGGTTTTGAACCAGGCCAACAAAGACCCAGTTCTTCTGCCTGTGATCTAAGTTCTTTAACTTCCAAGGGAGGAGAAAGAAAATTGGGAGGGATCAAGAGGGACAGGTTTTTTTAACCATAACTTCTGTCAGTTTGTCTGTTAGAGCACTTGAGTACTAAGTAAACATGCAGCCTCACATTCTGATGTGAAGTCAACAGATAAAGCAGAATAGGAACCTTGAAGCATCAAGAGGCTATAATTTGTCTAATGTCACAGAAAGTAGGAAATAAACCTCAAGAAGCTTGTTCTGTTAGGAAAAAAGCGTCAATGGAAAATAACTATAATATGATGAAGGTCATTGATAACGAACAGAGTGCTGGCAATGGCTGGCTACTGCACAAGAAATGCTTGCATATTATTTTTGTCTGTAATTTTGGTAAGCATACTGTTGCAAGTTATGTTTGCTACTTGTTGATATTCAGTAGTTTTCTAAGTATGTTTGTATTGCCTTGCCCTGTGGTCAGGAAGTGGAGGGGGAAAGGAAATCTGAAATTGTTGTCCACCAAGACCCTGCTTTGCAAAGTACAGGGAAGCTGATTAATGCCTGGTTTCAACAAACTATTCTGTTCTGTGTATATTTATGAGTGTGTATAAATAATGAAGAATTTTTCTTTCTTATCAATTTCTGCAAAGTAATTTTAATTTTAAACATTTGCTGAAGGGGAGAAGGAAGAAAAAAATAGGCACTTTTGATATTCTCTTGACACTGTAGATTACTTATTTTATACAGCCCATGATTAAATCAGGTAAGGTGATACTTGAAAACTAAACATGAAAGAAACAAGCTCTTATCTTTGGAGGAAGATTCATCTTATTTTTTCCCCATTTAATCAGTATTCTGTATGTTAATACCAGCATAACCACGTGTGGTGGGTTGAGCTTGGCTAAGGGCCAAACTCCTCACTCCCTCTCCTCAACAGAGCAGGGGGAGAAAATAGGATGGAAAAGCTCATGGGTCAAGGTAAATACATGCAAACTGCTTACAAGTTACCATCACAGGTAAAACAGACTTGACTTGGGGAACACCAGTTTAATTTATTGCCAATTCAAATAGATTTGGGTAATGGGAAACAAAGACAAAAATGAAAACACCGCCTCCTCTCCTCCCCTTCCCAGACTCGACTTCACTCCCTCGTTCCTGACTCCCTTGCTCCCCAACCCTCAGTGGTGCAGGGGAATGGGGAATGTGGGGCTGCGGTCAGTCCGTAACAGCCCATCTCTGCCGTGCCTTCCTCCTCACACTTTTCCCCTGCTTCTCTGTGGGTCCTCCCATGGGCTGCAGTCCTTCAGGACAAGCCTGCTCTTGCATGGGTCTTCCACAGGCTGCAGTTCCTTCAGGGAATATCCACCTGCTCCAGCATGGGGTCCTCCATGGGCTGCAGAGTGGATACCTGCTCTGTTGTGGGGTCCTCCAGGGGAGGACCAGCTCTGCCATGGCCTCTCCAGGACAACCTCTGCTGGAGCACCTCTTCCACTTCTTCCTGCTCTCACCTCGGTGCTCGCGGGCTGTTTCTCACACTTTTTCCCAAACTCCTCACTGCTGGGCAATGTTTTTCCCTTTCCTACACACACTTTCCCTGAAGCACCACCACCTTGGCTGCTGGGCTCAGCTGTGCCCTGCAGTGGGTCCACTGGAACCAGCCGTGTCTGGCATGGGATAGCCCCAGCCTCTCCTCATAGAGACCGCCCCTGCAGCCCCCCACTGCCACCACCTTGACACCTAAACACCTACACTGAACAATGCTATTGCGCTGCTTATGTAGCATGCGTAGCTGCTAAATATACTATTTTACACCATAGGAGAAAATGTAGGATGGGTAATTGTTTGCAAGGACACATTTTCCTCAGAACAAGATGTTCTGTAGGTTGGCCTTCACTGTACTGCAAATGCCCAGCAGACAAATGCACTGGCAAAAAAAACCCAAAACCAAAACGTTTAGGTCTACTTCTCACAGCACGTAGTCATTTTTTTACCATGTTCATCTCTGCAGTTGTTTACTTAAAACACAAAGAAGGTCCTGAGCTGAGAGGAGTGGCACATAATTCTTGGAAATACACATTAAATCAACTTAGATACCATTTGATACATAGGATTCTTAGTTTCATTAGCTACTTGATCCAGAGGCCTGTGTATCTCCATGAAGTTTAATGCCTCTTTAAAACAGGTTTGTTTGTTCTTGTGATATCTTGTCTTCTAGTGATTTCTGCTGTTTGTCTTTTGAATAATCACTTTTCTCTAGACTTCCCAGATTTCATAACAGCTATTAGAAAGCCTGGTAGTAAGGCAGAATCTTCAGAGTATACACCATTTTCCATTCCTATCAATAAAAAAGATTTAAATGAGCTTTATTACCAGAAATGTGTTTTTCAATGTGTAAGAAATGTTACACCTGCTCCAAAATTACAAATGAGTACCTCTGCACCCAAATGCCAGGAAATTTACCACTGAGATAAACAACACTTGAGTAAGCCAGGCTGCTCTGCAGTCTTGCATGATGTCATCTGTACTAAAGATTTCCACACTGTGGTATGCATACCACTAATGTCACATAAGCAGTCTAAGTGATATACAAATACTGTTTGAACAGGCAGGTGTTGCTGCTTATGTACATGCATAGCCCAATAGGGAGCTGGAAATGTTGATCCTTTTGCTGTCATCAAATGGCATCTTAGGGGAAAAAAAGGTTAGGAAACCCTTGTAGATACAGATTTGTAGGCACATTAAAAAAAAAAAGGAAAAAAGTTCTCAGCAACTTGTGCATACTACTAGATATATATTTTTTCTGTTTTCCTTCCCTCCCCCACACCTGGCATCTAAAAGAGAGAGACTTTGGGTCATCTAAGGAGGTAATTCTTTACCTCATATATGTGATCTTGGTGATTTGGCTTTGAGGTTTATCAATCAGGCTGAAAGATGTATCATAAGCCTATGAACTGTATAACCAAGAATAAGAATTAGTAATCTTTCCCCATGTCCATCTCTGTCTTTCTCTGTCCAGAGTAAGTGTCGTTCCTCATCCCCCAGTGATAAGAGGGATGAGCTGGACCTGCAGCATCTTGCTGGTTTACTCTTTTTTTAGCCTGGGAAGGAACTGCTCCTTTCATTCTGCCCTCATGTCAGCCTAGACTGCATGGACTTTTTAAGATGCCAACCTAGCTTAGTGGTGAGGTAACATTCCTTTGTCACAGGCAGATTCCTAACATTTGTTTGCAGAGGGATCGCTTCATAAACTGGGAATGAAAAGGTTTAACACAAAGCCGGGTGAAGAAGTTTGACAATGGTGTTGTTTCTCCTTAAGAACAGTATGGTGAAAAAGCTACTGTCTTTCTGTCAATTTTTTAATCCTTGTAGATGCAAAAAGGAGTGAGTGGGGACTAGTTAACAGAGCATGGTGTTGTGATTTAACCCCAGCCGGCAACTCAGCACCACACAGCTGCTCACTCACGTCCGTCACAGTGGGATGGGGGAGAGAATCAAGGGTAAAAGTGAGAAAACTTGTGGGCTGAGACAAAGACAGTTTCATGGGTAAAGCAAAAGCCATGCATGCAAGCAAAGCAAAACCAGGAATTCATTCACCGCTTCCCGTTGGCAGGCAGGTGTTCAGCCATCTCCAGGAAAGCAGGGCTCCATCATACTTGATGGTTACTTGGGAAGACAAATGCCATCACTTCAAACATCCCCCCCTTCCTTCTTCTTCCCCCACCTTTATATGCTGAGCATGACATCACATGGTCTGGAATATCCCTTGGGTCAGTTGGGGTCAGTTGTCCCAGCTGTGTCCCCTCCCAACTTCTTCTGCACCCCCAGCCAAAACCAGCACACGTGGTCAGATCATATTCTTGCATTAGGTGGCATAAATGAAGGATGGTCTTTACTGAGTAAGCTACTGCCAGATAGTCTCGTAGGTGTGTGTTGTCAGTGCTGTGACTTGGCTAAGTCGCATTCAAATGGTGTGCAGGATAGGCTAGTCTAGCAAGAGTCTTTTTACAAGACAAGACTGAATTAAATACATGCCGTGCGAACACCACAGGTTCTCTAGGCTGCATTGTAAACGCTCCTAGCCAGCACAAAGGTGCTGCAAGTGTTGAATTGAGCCTCTGAATTCCACTGTAGTATCAGTGAACAAGAATAGTTTATGAAGGTGGTACAAGTGGTAACAGTTTGCTATGGTTGTGGGTTTTTTCTTCTGTTGGTACTTGTTGGAACCAGGGTAGTCCAAAGACTACAGTGTTTGTAAGTATCAGTAATGCCCTGAGCATTCAAAGCTTAATTCTTGGAAGTCCTTTGCAGTGGAGACAAACCTCTTTACAATGGGAAAAGTTTATAGGGAGAGGTAAAATGTTTGTTGCTTTTATTTGGCTTAATGTGTTACATAGAAATGGAATGAAGTCATTCTAACCAGTTTATCCACTCAAAAGATTAGTTGATACTAAATATGTTTTGTTTCCACGAGTGTATGTTCATTACCAATCCAAAATCAGTACTGTCCCAGAACCATTACTGTGTGACACTCATTGAAAACACTCAATGAAACAAATTAGCATTATCTTTTTATCTGCAGTAAGATATTGCCTACTTCGAATAAATGAACGACATATTTGTATTCTTGTTGGCAGTTTCAGTAGACTGGCTAAGGTTTGGGCAAAGCATCAGACCAAACTATGCTTTTACCAATTAGAGGCAGCTTTTTCAAGTACGCAGTGTAGACTAGAACTCTACAATGTCTTTGTATATGCTCTCTGGATAAGTAATTCCTTTTTCAAAGATTGTCCAAATTTATATTTTTACTTTTATATGGCATGTTTCATTGAAGAATCTTAGTGCTCCTATAAAGTCTTGTTTCACAGTCTGCAGGGTAGGATAGAATATTCCTCAATTTATAAAATTATAAATCAAGCCAAAGGGAAACTACTGATTTGTCTCACTGGTTATATTTAAAAAATACTAAACTTAAGGAAAAAAGAATTGTGTTAAAAGCTTAACCCATGAACAAAACTTATTAAAACTGTTTTAGTTTAATGCAGTGATATTCTTCTTTTCCATGTTTGACACACATCACCTTGACTCAATTTTGTTTTTATTTCCATTTAGGACGTGTAGGAACACCTCATTTTATGGCCCCAGAAGTGGTAAAAAGGGAACCTTATGGGAAGCCTGTAGATGTTTGGGGTTGTGGCGTGATCCTTTTTATCCTGCTAAGCGGTTGTTTGCCTTTTTATGGAACCAAGGAAAGATTATTTGAAGGCATTATTAAAGGAAAATACAAGGTAAATGACCTGAATCCTTCTCCAGTGAGTTGAGCTCTGCTGGTAAAATTTCTGGAAGTTGATTTTTGTATTTAGGCTGATTTAAATTTGAAGCTTGCAGAAATCTGTGTTACACAGAAAGAGGGATGATTTTCTCTCTCCAGTTTATCTTTTTCCTGATGTGTTTTTTATAAATGTTGGGAATTAGAATACAGAAATATTTACTCAGATGAAATAATAAATGGGTGCAACAACTAGCCCTTAATTATACATTGGGCTTGGTAGGATTACATAAGGTTTAGCTGTGAAGTATAACATACTGTATTTTACCTTACGTTTATGGATCATTTAATAATTTTAATAATCTAAAAGATCTATCATAAAGGCTGGTCATCATATTGCCTTTGTTTAAAACAAAATGCACGTTACTGTAAAAATGTAGCTATGCATTTTTCTTTTTAGTACAGTATGTGTTAAAGTGCAGCTGATGATTCAAAAGGAGCCCCTTGCAACTGAAAGCAAATTGGTGTGCGTGCAAGATTAGCATGTTTCACAACATAAGCATCCTAGAGTCATTATGGAGACAAATTTAATGCTTCGACTCCACTGTTTTTGCGGTTTTGTCTAAGATCAGTTTTGCTCTATTTTGCAACCAAGGTCATACATGAGCTGTGTATTAGCAAATTAAGAGTGGAAACTTCTAAAACTGCCTGATAGTCTGTGTAATATGGTTTAGGAAGTATTTTATTATATGAACTTAACAGTAGTCTGCTAAAATTTAAGTGACAGCAGTGGTACTGCACTTGGTCAGGAGCACATTTTTCATTCTTTAAACTTTGTATTCATAAAAACAATAGGATTTCTTCATGGCATTAGCTTTGGGATTGCATAGACTGGTGGGCGTTCCAGTTTCACTTTGTAGAAGATTTCTTTATGGAACCTCTTAAGCACCTAAAAGCTTCTGGAAGCGGACAAGTTAACTTTTCTTTGTTTAAAAAAAGTCATGGCCAGCACATTGTGTCTTCTCGGTTCCTTTTCTGTTCCTGTTTCCACAATAATATGTCTATTCAGTGAAAATACTGTAAGGATTTCAAAACAGTCTTGCTGCAAATTTGCAATTACCTTTATTTCATTAGAGCTGAAAAAGAAATGACAAATCACAACTATAAATGTGCATTTCATAGCCAGATAATGTTCCTGAGTGCTCCAATTTAAAGCCATCATTTTTCGTACAGACCGATTTTAAATAAAATGGACCTCTTTAAATGAACAGATTATAACATTGAAGAGAGTCTGGTTATAATTTTGAATTATCATTTAGTACCTTGTAAAATTAGTGTACCATCTAAATAAAACTTACGTTCTTCATAAATAAAATAAATACTAGAAATAGCTTAAGGATAGAATCCTTTATCATAGAAAGAATTTTCTTACTTTAGTATGGCTTTATCGAGTGACGATCATCTCGACTAGTTGGACATACACCTGCATATGCACAAGATGAAAATACATTCTAAATCATTCTTCACATTATTGTCTCCTAAAGATACAGTTTTGCTCTAAAAAGTGTTGCAATTGCTTGTACGGTTGATCACATGTCAGTATGCTTTCCTACCTGAGTGGCTGAAGACGCTTAACTGTTGTAAAGTTGAAAGGAATTTATTGGGAAGAGCCATTGTCCATGATACCTGTGGGACAGGATGAGAGTACTTCACAATAGGCAGTAGCTTACTCCCTTCTTACTCAGCATCACTGGCATGAAATTGTGGGTTGATACAGATAGACTGTCATGCCGTTCCTTATATTGATTTCAGGAGTAGATGTAATTTCTACATTTATCACATGCATAGTTAACTGTCAGACAAAGCCTAATTATTTTTTTATTTTCTAGTGAAGGGTCACTTTTATCTGAACAAAATAGCATAGGTAGAAAGTTATACTGTAATTATAAGATAATACCAAGTATATGTCAGCTTTTATGTGATACAGTGCTCACTGTTTTCAATTTTTTATGCCATTTCAATAGCAACTAATGTACAATTTTTATTAAAAAACATAGAAACTGCCTTTTACATTTATTATAATAAAATGTTTACAAGTACCAACCACTGTTAAATCTTTACAATTACTTTACATAAAAAGTAGGTTCTTTTCATGTTTTCTTATTACTAATGTATTTTCTTTTTTATTCCTTGTAATCAGATGAATCCTAGGCAATGGAGCCACATTTCTGAAAGTGCCAAAGATCTGGTACGTCGCATGCTTATGCTGGATCCAGCAGAAAGGATAACAGTATATGAAGCACTGAATCATCCCTGGTTAAAGGTAGTAAAAGCAGCTGTTTGCATACCAGTTTCCTCTTCAAGGGAGAAAAAGATTTATTTCTTTGTTTCTTTGAACTTTTCAAAGTAGAACTGACATTGTACAAAATGTATGATAATATATTTCAAATGCTTTGTAAGATTAGAGCCTGAGATTTTGATAATTGCCAGACTTGAACTCTTGCTTAACAGCAAGAGCAAACTCACTTTAGGCATCTTCGGCAGCATCAGAGTATAGGCAGTAGGGCTGCGTAGAATAAAGCTTGAAGAAGGTATTCATGCCTCTGTCTGTGGCTGTAAAACTCCAGAGGAGTAATTTCTGATCTCTTCCTTGCTCGTCATATCTAGACCTCTTTCATATTATGCATGTAGTCTTGCAGTTTATTGCAGTGCATTATGCTACTTAATTGTGCTGCTTTCTTATGTTAGATTCCTGAAATGTCCCACCAGAGTGAAGGAAGTATGTAGTGGTGTGTTGCTCAAAGGCTGCTGTCACTACATAAAATTACGTGGCATCTGGTAGTCAAATTATTTTGCAGTGGTGGCAGAATTTGCAACACAGTTTGAGCCACTGGAAGAGTAGTTGCTGGAAACTGAAAATTAACAGGAGCAGGAGAATATACACCTAGCTTCCCACTAGTTCCATTAATAGGCTGTGCTAAGCATTGGAGTTGGAGAATGATGGGTGTGTTGCAGATTTAAAAGGTGAGAAGTACTGGTTCAGAGCATTGTATTTTCTTTAGCAGAAATTGATGAATCAACTATTTTTCTTTGTTATCCTCTACTTCTTTTCTATAGTGTGGGCCCAGGGTAGAGAGAGTCATAATACCATTAACTTAAACAGGGCACTTACCTGGAAAGGGTGTTGTTCTGATGTCTGCTCCTGGCCTGTTTATATGTTGTACATTAGACAAATATTGACCAAAAATCTAAAACCACAAAAAAAGAACCTTGGAAGCACAGGCTCATATGTTCTTCCTCCAAGTAAATGGTTTAACTACTAGTGAATGGAGTTGTTCTTGCACTTCTCTGCTCATTTTCTGGCTCTGACTCTTGTATTCCAAGCTGCAGAATGGTCTAGTTTATAAAAGGAGGGCAGGAGTGTGCACCTCTTGGAAATAACAGTGGTTAAGGCATTTTTCTGAATATTGGGAAACTGTGGGTTCAAACCTTTCCACTCAAAAGGAGCCAAAGTTCTGTCTGTTCATCTGGGGCATACATAGTGCATCAAATATTTCAAAGACCATAGGAATGGGCACCATGTTTCGGAATCCCAAATGATTATACTCCAGTGACTGAATTTGTGGTAAACACAGGTGATCTGTTTTCACCTGTTTGTAATTCGACTTTTTCCTCGCTTTGTGAGCTTACCCATATTTAGATGCCAAATTTGGCAAGGGGTTTGTTGAGGGTTATTTTGGCAGAAAACTTTGCCTTTTTTGTTGTTTGTGCAACTAAGCTGATTAGGCTTTTTAAAAAGAAAATTCTGTAATGCGAATGTGCAAGTTCTTCCTATACAGCATAGCACTTTTGATGTCTGTGGCCTCTTTCTGATCTTTCCGTTATTTATGGAAAGACAAGCAAGGAGAAAGATTTAGTTTGATAACTCTGTTTCCAAGCTTAGGCCAGCATTCCATCAGTGAGTCCTCTCTTATTTTTGCCTGCGATAAAACTCGCTTTCCTGCTGACTCAGAATTCTCTTCTAAACCTTTTATAGATAGCAGCCAAATACAGCATGAGACAGAGACATCTTTAGTGCTGTAAAGAGACTGAGTTACTTCTGCTGGTGATTTCACTCTGATTCAGGAGATGCATGTGATAAACATTTACATTAAATTAATAACTGTATGCAGCTTCTGTGGTGATTTGGGACAGGGGAAGAAAGTAGTCAGTGCTGCAAGTTCTACCCTCACTATCCGCTGTTCATTGGCAAATTTTTCATCTGCATCTACAATGGAGAATTATTCCTGTAAGCTAGCACCTGGTGTCAGCAGCCATGGAGCTGGCACTTCCTCCTCTGTATCAAGCACCTGTTAAAAGAGTGCTTGAACACATTGTTTCACTGGGATTTGTGAATCCCAAGAAGCAGAACTACTTTGTGTTTGCCAGTTTCAAAGTTCAATGCTAGCCACAGACTGACTAACACCACAACATAACAGTAAAACAAAAGGCTAGGGTCTTACTACAAAGTGGGAAACAAAATTACAAAAATAAAATATCCCTGGCCCAAGTTAAGAATTCTTTCAAAATATTTTAATCCCTCTCAGTTTCTTGAAGTTTTCCTTAAGTTGCAACAAATCCTCATTCTCCTTAGGATACTTACTAGCTGGTACATTTCTTGCCTAGTTTCTTAATGTCGAGAGAATATTAAGAGCCTGTATTTAATGTTTCTTTTGTTTTGTTTTTGTGGGTTTTTTTAAGGAGAGAGATCGCTATGCATACAAGATTCATCTTCCAGAAACAGTAGAACAATTGAGAAAATTCAATGCAAGACGAAAACTAAAGGTAAAATTAATGTAGTGTTAAAACAATATAATTTTGTGTGATACTTTACTCATTTTAAAAGTGCTAAGAGAAATCTGTGCTCTGAAGTTGGCAATAAAATAAAAAGTTGAAACAGGCCTTCACAGTTTTTATTGCAATGATGTCTTCTTAAGGGTGTTCCTGATAAACAGAACTTTCTCTTAGGTGGTTTGTATGTCCAGGTAATGCTTTCATTAAAATGTTACCTAGTACATTTTAGAATATGTCCTGTTTCCCTGCTCTAGCACAGTTTCAGATCTTTCCCAGATTTCTTCCTGGGGAGGCCACTATATTTAGTCTCCTGAGAGCTTTTATATCAGTGCTATTTGTTTTCTACCATTTTATCCAAAGCACTGTTCTGCAGAATGTTTCCTGAAATTATAGAATCATAGAATCATTTAGGTTGGAAAAGACCTTTAAGATCATCAAGTCCAACCATCAACCATGCCCACTAAACCGTGCCCTGAAGTGCCCTGTCTACATGCTTTTTGAATACCTCCAGGGATGGTGACTCCACCACTTCCCTGGGCAGCCTGTTCCAATGCCTGACAACCCTTTCAGTAAAGAAATTTCTTCCTAATAACCAACCTAAACCTCCCCTGGCACAACTCAAAGCCATTTCCTCGTGTTCTATCACCAGCCACCTGACAGAAGAGACCAGCACCCTCCTCACTACAACCTCCTTTCAGGTAGTTGTAGAGAGCGATAAGGTCTCCCCTCAGCCTCCTTTTCTCCAGGCTAAACAACCCCAGTTCCCTCAGTTGCTCCTCATCAGACTTGTGCTCCAGGCCCCTCACCAGCTTCATTGCCCTTCTCTGGACACGCTCCAGCACCTCAGTGTCTTTCCTGTAGTGAGGGGCCCAAAACTGAACACAGTACTCGAGGTGCGGCCTCACCAGTGCCGAGTACAGGGGGAGGATCACTTCCCTGCTCCTGCTGGCCACACTGTTTCTGATACAGGCCAGGATGCCGTTGGCCTTCTTGGCCGTCCGGGCACACTGCTGGCTCATACTTAGCCGCAGTTATTTGTTGTCCATTTTGCCTACTGCCACAATTGTAAGACATTAAAGCCTGAGTGCTTAAACTGTAATTTACTTGTAAATATGTCAGAGCAGATAACCATTTTTCTGGCTTTGTAACTTCCCACGTAACACTCATTCTGGGAGTCTGAGGTTATTACATTTTCATATAGATATATTATGGATGTCAAATATCCTAGTGCTGTTGCTGTCAGATTCTGACAATTTCTCAAATAACAACATATTGTGTTGCTTTAAACAGTGAATTTTTATATTTACTAAGTCATCCAGTCTAGGTAAGAGGGAAAGAGCAATAGATTAGTTATTTTATTTACATTGTACTATGGGAATTTATGCCTCACTTATTATTTTAAAATGCTTTCCCATAAAGAATTGTTCTCATGAATCCCCTCATAAAGAATATATTTACTGCTTATTAGGTAGTGTATGACCAGATCTTCTCTTAGGTAGGGTCACTGGTAACAGTGAAGCAAGGCTGAAGACTGTAAAATTTATTTTATTCTTCACTGAGAAGATCACCACATGAGAGACCTCGGGAGATTGAGTGATTCAAGGTGTCTGGAAATGTTTCATTATCCTTCTTTGTGTAATTTAGACTTTGTGGATATTTTTATTCAGGGGGCAGTACTAGCAGCTGTGTCAAGCCACAAATTCAACTCCTTCTATGGTGACCCCCCTGAAGAGCTGCCAGACTTCTCTGAAGACCCCACCTCCTCAGGTATTTTAACAGAAAGTATATTTACTGCAGTCAACCTGTCTTAATTCTATGCTGACTAGATTACCAAGTATTTACTAGTTTCTCATTTCATAAACTTGCATATTAAGTTAACATTTAAATGGGAAAGCATAAATAATTATCAATCATAATGGTGTTAGTGACTGCAGAAAATGAAGAAAATCTCTGTATAGCTGTAATTTTCTACAGAAATTCTGTCTGATTTTTTTTATTTGTTGCACGTACATTTAATTACAAATAGTGCTGTAGTCTCATATTTATATTACTTGAGTGTAAAAGTGTATTGACATTTTGTCTTGAATTCTTAGGCAGGAGCAAGGTTCTCATACCTTACTAATAGTTATTTTATAAAAAGAAGCTATTGTGTACCAGAGTTTCTTGACCTCCTGTTTTAGAGAACAGTATGATTAAGATGTCTCCTCTTAAAAGCACGCTGGACAGTAGTTCTGATACTATAACCCAGACCCCCAAATCTTCAGAGACAATACATGTACTTAAGGGACCTCCCAGCATACTTCAAAGGGGAGGATAATACCTTTGCTGTGCTGTGAGCATGTAGCTAGGCCTTGGGCAGGACAGTGATCTCGCTCCAAGCAGTCCTTTTGTCCTCAGCCCGTATTCAGGAATTTAAATAACCTGGCAGTCCCTATACTAACACAGCCCTGTCATAGTTATGTGTCTTAATTTTGATGTAACATTACTCACATTTGCAGTGCAAAAGTCTGGGTTGGTGTGTCTGATCTAAAATTAGAGTTGGTCTGTCTGATCTAAAAAAAGTTAAATGAACTTTTAAGAAAAATTTCAGGCCAATAGGACTCACTCTTCTATTTTTCTAAACAACTAAGTAGTACTTGCAGAAAATTTTAGCTATACGCTGACTTTACTAGAAAACATTTCAGGAACTTAATTACATGTGCTGAACTGTTGTGTGATAATTCTCTTACCCAATGATTTTATAGGTAAAAAAATTACTGACTGCATATATTAAGTGTTCTTTCCTGCTCTTTCATATGAGCAAGTAATTTTTATAAATTATTTCAGTGTCATTGATACAGGAATTGGGGGCAGGGTTTTTTTGGTTGAAATTCTTAAATTACAATTCTTGGAATTTAAGTTTGAGTACTTAAATTAAAAGGTTACTTCGTCCTTAGAGGTGCACACTGCTCATAATTTCCATAAAAGTGAAAGGGAATCTTGGATCATTTATTGCAAATGGGTAATTACAGCCTCATGGCTTAACTTCAGGCAGCCAGCTTTTGAATACTTGATGTACTTGTAAGTAAGGATCCATGTATTCTTTTAAAGGAAGAGTTAAGTTGGGTTTACTTCACCTGGAATTACTTGCAGTGCTTTGATTTTTGTTTCCAGCTACTTCCCCCATTTCAATAAAATGAGTAGGCCACCAACATGATTGGCAGTGGCAACTTTCCTAATCTAAAAACTGCAGTTCCTCTCTGCAGTTTCAGTCTGACATCAACAGGGCATGTGTCTTCCGCATAGAGTGATGTAATTGCAGATATCAGTATACAGCAAAGGTACAAGTTCTGTTTTTTCGCTCACAGAATACATTAATCCAGCACACATGTAAACTGTACAGAATATCTGTGCTGGATCCATTGTTATCTTGTGTTCATCTCTGAAATAACTGAAACAATAGCTTGGATTTCTCAGGGAAGCGTAGTTATTCTCCAAAATAACATTGTTGAACTTGCTGATGGGAGATCGTAGTGATCAGGAAACCATACTAACTGGGCAGTTTTCGTGATGTTTCCCTGACTGACTACATTAGCTGATAAAATACTTAATATCGCAGGATAAACACTGAGGCTTGCAAGAAAAGATACTGCAACTTTCAGCTTCTGAAATTGCTAGATATGGAAATCTATTTTGTTTCCTCTTCAGAAGTACACTAATAAAGGTTTCAAATATTTCTAGCTTGTAAAGATAGACTCTTGTGATGATTCTAAACTAAACTAGTTTATAGAAATTAGACATAAAACTCTTGAATTGCAGTAGAGACTTGACTATCTTAAGGTTATTTAAGTTTCCTTCCTAATACCTCATAATGTTATTCCAGATCATAAACTCTAATGAAAAGTATTTAATATTTAAATGTTGTTGCCTATTTAATCCTCCCATAAAATTTCATGAAGCTTATCATTAAATTAAATGATTTGTCAGAAAGGGGCAAATGTGGAACTCCTACTGAGATAAAGATGCAGAAATATAAATGCTTATTAGGTTATGCAAATTGTACTCCAGGTCTTTCTAAACACAGAAACAGAAAATTTCAGTCCTGTCTTTTTTCCAGATTAATCTAGAGGTGTTCTTCCTCAGAGTTCAGTGAACCTGAGTTTGCTGGAGCCTTTGAGCATCTTCCTATACTACCAGACTAATAGCCTGGGATATGAAGGCACTATAGGTAGCAAGTCAGATGAATCATGAAGGATATTCTTGTTAGAGAGCTTTGCAATGAGGGTCAGCAAATTGCATAACTAAATTAGATGGGAATGAACACAGATAAAGTTCATTTAAAGTCAGCCAGGTATTTTTCTGTACACATCTTCCTTTCATTCGTAGAGAGTGTCCTAGTAATTCTTGGTTCCCACAGCTTGTCCTGGGTGATCTATTTCCTTTTTCATCAGCAACTGTCCTCTGAAGGACTTAACTTAATCCTGCTATCATTCTGTTGGTAACATGGCAGAAGTCAGTCTTGCTGAATTGAAAGAATATGATAAAGGCTTTTAAAATGTTTTGAAAAATTAGGTAAATATGTTTAAACTGAAATATTACTTTACTGCTGATAGGCTGTGTTCAGTAGCTTCTTTAGTAAAGCCACTAAACAGGTCAAATGAAATCTTGCAAATATTTTTTGCAAGAATATAAAACCTTTGACTTTCAGGTTGCCTGTCTTCAAGACATTGTAAAATGTTGATTTCCCAAGGCAGTGAATGTTTTGGATATTTTTAATATGCTGAAACAAACGTAAATCAGAAGTTAGCAGTCAGCAGCTCTAAAGGCTAAATCTGGCACATGAGAAAAATTGGCCTAGTAGAGAGTATTTGAAGTGGACCATTAAATTAATTAGGTGCCAGAGAAATTCACAGTTTGCTCTCTGCTGCCCATCCCCATCCAACTCCCT
>VYZV01038540.1:0-12725 GCA_013401275.1 Pandion haliaetus | reverse complement strand
ATAAATTAATGAGCAGTGCTTTATAAATAGTTGCACCACATGCTGGCTTTCCAGTCAAGGTTAAATGAAGACATAGTGACTGTTTTAAGCAGTCAGCTAAAAAGGGAGCTAGTGTTTCAAACAGCAAAAGGGATATTAGCAACCTTGGTTCAATTCCTTCATCTAGTTTGCATTTCCTTTTCAGAAAGCCTTTTGAAGTACTACTATTGCAAAAATAATTAATTGTACTCACATGTGGAGATTTAGGGTCTAAACCTCCATCTACCCTATAACTTAGAGTGTACCTGCACTACAAATGTAATCCTAATTCTATTTCAATTAGGAGAACTATATTATTACTGGACTGATTTGATGAAAAATGCAAGGAAAATATAACTAATAAAGATTCAACTTGTTAAGTTCTATAAATGGATATATATTAAGTATCTGTTAAAGGTTTTGTTTTCCATTTAAATTGAATTTTCATATCAAAGACAGAAGATGTTGCTGTGGTTCAAGACTTCATTTCATCTAGCTTCCCAAATCTTGCTTTTCAACTCATTCTTCGTGTGACAATGGGACTAGTCAGGAGATGGATTTGGGTCTTAGTGTCTCTGTATTGATACCTGTAAAACAAAAGTTGTAAACAGTGCTTCCCAGTATCACAAATATGCAGAGAGAAGAAAAGAACCAAGGATGGTAAAATCATCAGAGACAAAAGGAGCTGGGCTCAGTAAAAAAATCACAGGCAGTGTCATATCTGTAAAACACTTATGCCTGAATAGAGCAAGGAAATGGGGCATTAAATTAGGTATAAATTAAACTGAAGGCACATTTATATTGTTAGTAGTCTTTGGTGTGACAATACAGTTGTGAATATCAAGCAGTAAAATAATTGCTCTTGTGCAGAAATAAACAAAGGGAGGCTATGCATTTGCCAAATGCTTTGTAGCAAAGTAGATGGGATATTAGTCCTGAAAATCTGCTCAAGAAATTAATCAGCCTGATAAACTGGGGACAGGCAGACCAATAAACATTAAAGCATATAAGCAGCTACAAAGTATGTAAGGGTATTTTCCTAAAATAGCTTTCTGGATGTCCAAAAAAGCAAAGAGTCACAGTGAGATCTGAACCTCAGGGTAGAGTATTATAATCTCATACAGTTGTATATTTCTTCTTTGAACAGTGTAAACATGAGGAACTGAGGGAAGAGAACCAGGGAAAGAAGCATTGTCACCAGTGTGGCAGAATAAAGAAACCATTGAACCAAAAAATTCATATGAAGCATAAAATAAAAGGGAGTGAGAAAAATAACTAAAATAGGGAAATGGTTAAAAAGGACATATCTAGAAAATCTAGGAGTAAATGGGAAATACAAGGCTCAGCAGTCAAAATAGAATTTTTTTTTTTATATAATATTAATATAACTACATAATTACAAACAACAAGCCAGGAGCCTTTTTTCACCTACACTGTAGGAAAATGCCAGAGCCAGTCAGAGAAAGCCCATCCTCTGATGTCCTTTTTCAACTGAGAGAGGATCTAAATTTATAGACTGAAATTCTGGCTCTATTGATCTCTGTGTGATTTTTGCTATTCGATTAGACTATTTCCAGAGTTTCATCCAACAGGCAAATTCCTCTGGGGTAGAGAAGTTACTTTAACTTCCAGTTTGATATTAGTATTTATCAGGGAGAGGATGACAGCACCCTTCTCTCTCTTATACCAAAGGAGATAGCAAGGATTTGCCTGTAAGCCTGTACTTCAGACATCACTAGAAAGGGCTGTCAGGATCATCTCTTTAGGCTGCAGTGAGGTCAGTCTAGCAGCCTGGCCATGACTACGGAGCCAAATGAACCCTCAGAAAGAAGTACTTCATGCTCTCAGGTCATTCCTTCAAAAAGCAAAGCTGCTTTTTTCTCTTTAGACCAATAACTGGCACATATGAAATGAGCTAGTCAAGTTTTATAGGGAGAATTAAGACATTTTATTACACCAGTTGGTACATTCTGGAAGGAAACAGAAAAACCATGATGTTCCTGGAACTTTACTTGGAAGAAACAAAGGTTTAAACACATAAAGAGGCTTTGTTGTTGTTTTCTTTCCCCAGCTGTATCACTTGGCCCGATAGAAATTCTCTTGCCCTGCAAACATTGCCTGTTTATATCCTTACATTTTCAAAGCTAGAATAGTACTTTGAAAACGTATGGTATGGATGTTGCGTGTTCTTCCATATTTGGCTACCACTGTATATGGTTGTCTTCAGTTTGGTGATGACCTGAACACTCCCCTCGTTCCTAATCTTCCACATCAATGGTCTCCAGAGGTGCATTTTGGCATTTATGGCTCCTGGTATCATAGCATCTAAACTAAAGGTCTTACCCCTAATGTTTCACAAGAAAATGTATGAAGTGACATAGCGAGTGATTATGGAATAACCCATAAGTAGGAACTAACTTCCTAACTCCCGTCAGGTAGAATTTGGCTTATACCTTGCTGCCTGATTTATATACCTTCAGATATCTAACTTTACTCTGATTCCTGTTGATCTTTTAGACCTTCAGATTGTTTTGTTGACAATGAGCTCCATATGCAACTTACTCTGTTTAAAAATCACTTCTTTTGATCAGTTTGGAATTTATTGCCTGTGTCATTTGAGCCTTTCATTCTTGCATTATGAAGGTAGAAACTGGAGCACCTGACATTCATTATTCTACCCATGGTTTTGTATATGCTTCTCCTAAACTTAATCCATTCTTTTTGCTGTCTCTTCCTAAAGAAGTCTTTTAACTACTTTTAGTTCTTTTTTCATTAAAAACTTTCTGTTTCTGCCTGGTGTTGTCAAGATGAAGACCAGAAATTTTTTCAGTACTCTAGACCAGAGTGACATGGTCACAAAAATTACATTTTTTTTTTCTACCTACTTTTTTGACTATAGCAGTGTTCAGCAAATCTTCCTACTGGGTTTTCCATGAGGATTTTTTGTTCTGTTCCTGCCTTTTCCCTCACAATAAATTTAGACTTCTTGCCACCAAGCGCACTTGGATTTAACAGTATTGAATTTTGCCTTCCCTTGTGCTATACCTTCATCCAGTTCTGTTAGTTCTCCTTGAAATCTATCCTCTCTTGATTTTTCTGAATAAGTTTGTGCTATCTTTAAGGTTTTTTTCCTTCACTCTTCATCTAAAGTATGACTCACTAGTCACAGTGTTAACCTATTATTAACCTTTAACTTTTATTAACCTTATGGGCCATTTAGTCTTACAGTTTCTTTGTCTTAGCTTGTTTTGAATGACAACAAAACTTTACTTCCCTCTTACTCCTTTCTGGCTTCTTGATTCAGCTAATAGGAGCTCATTTTCTCTACAGAGCTCCCTAGGACCTAGCAAATATAGCATATGCAATCTTCTGGAATGACTTGGAGAACACTAACTTTATGAAACCTTTGAGAAGGAATTATTGGGCAATTACACGCCAGTCAACCTTGCCTCTGTGCCTGGAATGACCACGGAGCATACCCTCTTTGAATCCGTTTCCACGCACATGATCTTCTGGTGCAGGATAATTTTCATGTCTCTCTTCAACGCCACCCTTGAATTTTTTATCAGTCTTTCTAACACTGACCTTGTCTATTCTGTGCACAGAAGTGAAGATACCTCTTTAACATTCCTATCCCTCTAGTTCTAAGTCCAGGGTTATGTTAGCTTCTTTTTAGCTACATAGTCAGAACGACCCTCAACAAAGTCTATTTTGCAGTCTCCTAGTCTAAAATTATGACCTTTCCTTCTTATACCTGGGTGTATAATTTTATCATTGACTATATTAATGTTCTTTCAAAAAATTAAAAGTGAGATCACTTTGCTCTGATGTCATCATTATTTACTGCACTGTGAATGTTTGCATTATCCATGAATTAATAATGTATAGTTTTCCATGAATAATGTAAAGTTTTCCTTGCAGTCACCAACGAAAAGGCTTAATATTTTTAGGCCTGATTTCTGAAATCCTTGTAAGGTGATTTCCTTTGAAACAATCCTCTAGAGAGCTGTTAGTCAGTTCTGTATTCACTGAAAAAGTGTTTTATTGTTACTGTATAGCTCCACACATGTTTTAAAGAAAAGCATCATGTCGTATTAAATCAAAAACCTTTAAAAGACTGTTACGGCTGCTCTTTTAAACTCATCAGTCCTTTAGGGAATGTTGGCCAGAGTGTGAAGCTGACATTGTCTGTAGGGATAGAAACAGCACAGTACTTCTTACCAAAGTGATGACATTTTATAGAACTCTGAAAAAACCCAGTTTAATTCCTTCCTTCCAACCTGCTGTGATTATGCAAGACAGACTGAGAAATTTAATAATTGTTAAAATTATTTAGCAGTATAAATTGAGACTCAGGCTCTGTGAGGACTATGCAACCACTCCTTTTGGGTGTGTCCTTTGGTCCTGGCCCCTCTCTGTTTAGATTCGGGATCCGACTGAGGCACACTGTTGCTTCCTTCCGGAATGGGTAGCTGGATAGCTGGGTTTTCCTCCTATGAAAAGCACGACAGGGCAGCAGTAGGAGAGACAGTGCAATCCAAACTCTCACCTGACATAGATTCAGGATTACTGGGGACTTGTATGTGAGCATAGAAGTATGGAAAGTTGCCTGAAATTAACATCAGGCAAAAAAAGACATAAATTCTTCTACTTAATATGTGGCTAATTCAGAAGGAAAAGCAGGCTGGAGGAGGAAATGCAAAAATAAAGAATGGAAATGTGTCGTCAGATAAAGACCCTGAAGGCAATGCACCATTAAGGAAGAACTACTGAATTTCCTATTCAGAAATCTTTAAAAAGTTATGCCAACTTAAAGTAAAAAGGTATTTTAAAACTATAAACAAGGTAAAGAAAAGCCTGTTCGTAAAAGAAAGAGACCTTTGTCCAAAGGAACCAAAAGGAATGGAAGCATGACTTGTTTAAAAGAAAGAAAAAAAGAAAAGATGCAGCAAGACTTGGGGGGGGGGGACATTTTTTAAACCAGCTATACCAAAAGATTACAAGTGACTTCTAATTAACAGCTTATGTAGATAGAGCTTTAAACAAGCTGTTGCTTTGAAGACATTCTTACCTCTGTACTACGTAGTTCAGTTCTGAACATTTATCAAAATGTTTCAAATCAATGCTGGGTAAACTATTAATAACCAAAGTCATAGGAGCAAGCTATTTTTAACGAAAGGGAATTCTTAACATTCTTTATAATCAGAAATTAAAACATTTAATTATTGGTGAAATTATGCAAATCATGTTGTCTACAAAGGTTGTTAGCAGTGCCAGGTTTTCTCCCATGGCTCCAGAATGGAAAAGCTACATCATCCGTTTCAATTAAGAAATTAAAGGCTCAGATAAATGTGGCCTCCACAGCATGTGCCCTGCTCCGATTCCTATAGAAACTTTCTCTGTGTCCACAACAAGAGCTGAAACTGGACAGTTTTCAAGGCATTTCAGGATTGAGAAGCTCAAGTGCAGCACCCATGCTGATGAGATGAGCAGGAGGGTGTCTGGCAGCAGGATTTTGGGGTGGTCTGAATCTTTCTCCATGGGAGGGACAAGCTTGTTGGGGATGCTACAAGCTTGCCAGGCTGACCAGCTCATATGTGATGATATCCCGGGGGAACCACCACTATTTACCTCCTGGGAATTGGTCCCAAAGCTACTCCCCTCTTACCTCCAAGCAGTACCAGCCACATGCATCTCATCCAGTTTTGGTATACAACCCAAAGAATAAGGAAGAGTGGTGACTCCAAGAACATGGAAATACTTGTCTGCTTGTATTTGTTTCTTTGCCTAACACATCAGAAAGCACAATGCCCCACAGTGAAGTGTTTGCAAGATTAGGCTCCCAAACCTTACTACTTTGCCTTTGACTTCACGTCTCAGTAATGAGCAGTTCCACAGTGGCCATAATGTATTATACGTCGATAATAACAGCACAAGTATCATTAGACTGTCCTACTTACAGTATTGGTCATAATCCTTGAATCATATTTTTCCACAAATAATAAAACCCAGTGATAGATAATTTCAGGCTTTTATGCCAGAAGTGCCTAAAAAGCTATAACTCTTTTATCACTTGTTTCTTTTTTTTCCCTGAGGTCTCTTTACTGTTTTCTGCTTCTGATATTTTGAGAGGTAAAATGCTAATATAAAACGCTAACATGGCTGTCACTTATGTTTTAATGTGTTCTGTTAAGTGGAGACAGGTGGAGACGCATCACTGAATAAAGAGAATTTATTTGAAGTACTGTAGCCCCAAAATGAACACGCAACACCCCATTGCACCAGTTGTAAACAAAAAATACAGAATGTATAAAGAGAAGCAGAGCTGTGCAAAAGTCTGCTAGATAAGGTATTTTTGGAAATACAGAGGACAACTGGAAAAGATTTTAATGGTGCACCTATCGTCTGTGAAAGTAATGGATGACAGTGGAAAGCAAGATAATAAAAAGATAGTTTATTTCTGACAGCAGCAAGTTCTGCTGCACTTTTACTAAAGTTAATAGTTTCCAGTTAATCCACACACAGTAATTTAACTGCAAAACTGCATCACAGGGGTTTGAGTGCTGTACTTGACATAGAAACATAAGATATTTTTAACTTTGAGCTATAAAAGGAAAGTGCAAATATAGAAAGTCTGTGACTGAACTAAGTCTGAACTGCATCAGCCTTGCAGTTCAGAGAGGCCGAGTCCTGGGCTGTGGCTGGCATAAACGGCACTGACTGCTGGAAGAGTCAGAACAAACCTCAGACAAGACAGTTAAATTTGCTATGTCATGCAATCATTCCACTGTAGATCAAAGTTTTCAGGGGTTGACAGTGCACTGACATAATAGAAGGATCTCATGTAGCGGTAAACCCTATAAATCTATGTGCAGTTTTACCTATATTTTGCAGCAATGCTTATCAGGAAAATAGTTGTCAGTACACAAAATAACAACCAGCACTGGAGCAGCTGTGGTGTTAACAATTGTTGTTCAACAGAAAGTAAGGATTTAAAAGATGTTTGTTAGCTAGTTCTTCCTGACATATTACAGCAGTGCACATACACATTCATAAAATCCCATTATAGCTTAGAAGACACATGCTAATATTTATTATAGCTATCAGGCTTTGTAGTTTTGAGAAATGCAAGAAGCAAGCTATTGATCTGTGGTACTAAAATAACTGAGTTACTAGAAGAGCTACCTGTTGTTTTCTTCTGATGATAGAATCCAGTAAGAGTAGAAAATACTTAATCCCTAGTTGTCATGATGTTTAGCTAATCATCGTGTTATTAAACAGTGACTCAGCCAGAAGGGTTCATTTGCTTTTTCCTTCTCAAAGAGCTGGAGAGGTTATGCAATGAGAAAGTGAAAGCTGAAACTTTCTTCTCAGCACCCTGCTCTTTGTCACTAACATTTCCCAACATGGGGGAGAGATGTATTTCCTTCAGGGAAGGGAGGAACACTTAAGATGTGAATGAATACAAGAAAAGCAGGAAGCCAACCATGGCTGTCAATACACAATTTATAGAGCTGTAACACTGCTGTGGTAATATCAGACAGAGACACAATAACCTCTAAAAATGATTCCTGCAGACCTGAGCTCAGAAATGAAGCAGTTAGCTGTGTTAGTACCCAGCATTTGTTCTGAAGGCCTGGTGTTTGAAGAACAAAGCCTCTTTCCTTCCCAGGTTTCTTCCTACAGCATTAGCTCCTACACTCCAAAATAGTTATGAGCAAGGTGCAGAAAAGCTGCCAGTAGCTTGTGAGGGGAACAGTCTCCAACAAAAATAAACAGATAAATAATAATTTGCCAACAGATTCCCTCCTGCTGTAGGGGAATGTTTCATATTTTGTTGGAATAATTAACAGGCTTTTTGTTATTTTCTGCCACCATATGCTTCTTTCCTGCTCTGTATTGCAACTCCTCAGTCCAGCTCCCAGTTTTGCAGCACGGGGAGTTGAGTGGCAGACTGGTTGCAGAAGGTGGGTAGAGCAAGGGGAAGGTGGGAAAGCAGGGCTTATGCACTTGCACCCTAACACTGGAAGGAGAACTTAGAGCTGCATAAGGTCTGCTGCTGTAGCTATCAATGAAGTAAAAAGCCATTTACTTTTAACTGGGGGCTGAGTGGCTCAACAAAAGAGCCAAACTAATTTTAATTATTTATTGTGTTCCAATTCTCATTACTGTTTCTGTTTTAATTAACTGCATTGATTGGAATGGACTGTACAGTTCCCTCATGTAACTTTGCTGACTGGTTTAGCATCCATTTTGGTTCACTACAACATCAAAAAAAGAAGCAAGAGGAAACTTCAAAATACTGAAAAGTGGAGAAGATGGGCATATCCAAGGCAAATGAAGGGTCTTTTCTGCATTTTACTGCTTAATTTGGGCACCAATGAAGACAATTTTAGCAGGTTTTTATTACAAATTTGTTACTCCATGTAAATTCCTTATGATGAGTGGGTAACTGGCTTTGTATGGTTTGCAGTATGGCGATTCTGCTTCCTCCTGTGATAACCTCTCATGTACTGGGCACTGGCCAATATTTTATCCTCTACTGCTGTTTGGGGAGCGGCAGGAGGCGAGTGTCTGGCACTGCACTGCCTCCATCCACCCTGTGTTTGCAAGCCCCACTGTGAGTCCCGGGGCCCAGCAGCCATGGGGCTCCCCTGGGGTCTGGTCAGTGCAGGGCCTGGCAGCCAGTGCCTGTCCCACTACCCCAGGCAGCAGCAGGGCAGCCAGGGGACACTGGAGGCGGCCCCAGCCCCAGGCACTGGGCACCTCCCTGGGGACAGGGCCGGGCTGTGCCATGGGGCCTGCAGGTGGGCCTGGCTCGATGGGGCCCATGGCCAGGCAGGCCAGGGCCGTGGGAAGCTGAGACTGGCCTGGCTGTTGTATCGCTGGGGCAGGGACTGGCAGCCCTGGGCTGTGGACAGGGTGGGGGACACCTCAGGTAGCCAGGACCATTAAGGCCCCTGACTTTTCACCAGCAGCTGCTGCTGCTGTTTTGTTTCATCCTGCTGGCTTACAGGCAGTCCTGGTTTTGTTGCAAGACCATGATTCAGCTCTGAGTCTCCAGAAATAGGATGTGTCTGGTACTTTCTGTGAGCTTGCAGCACAGTGCAGCATAGCAAGTGGTGAGAAGGTCTGGCTGGCTGCTGTAGAAATAAGTGGTTGTGAACCAGTTTTTGAATCCTCAATAGCTGCTCATTTTGACTGTGTTCACACAGCAGGTTTTTGTTACTACAGTTATCTAGGGAATAGCTGTTCTTTGGGGGAAAAGTCTCTTTATTTTCAAGAGAACGAGTGTTGCTGTATGAACAGGCCTAGTATTTATTCCTCATTCCCTTTAGCTTAAAATGCTATCGCTATCCAAGCAGGGAGCAGGAGGCAGAGACTGATGTATCACTGATCATTCTTGCCCAGCTAACATCAAATATTAATGTAAACAGATCATAAGCTTGACAGGTACAGATGTGCATTTGAATTATTTTAGTTTATCTTTGCAGGTATTGAATTTACTGCCAGAAGTCGAGAGCTATTGGCCAACATTGTCATAACAGAAGGCTTTGCAGACTACAGTCTATGAACTAGCTGTTCAGGAATAGGGACTCCAATGCTGTTGTATCCAGCTCAGTTGAGTTTTTTCAACATTAAGCTCCGAACAATTTCTGGAATATCCTTTTGGTAGTGAAAAAGGAAACAAATTGAACTGTAGATACAGTAGTGATTTGGGGGATGGGAGACACAGTAGGATGCTTAAACAACTTCTGTCTGTTCTAGGTATTGAATAAGTTTTTTACAAAACAGAAAAAAAGACTTTAAGGCTTTTCCACCAAGGCTGATTTTCAGAAATGGGAAAGCTTCCTTTAAACTCGGTAAGTGTCTGCTTATTCTTGGGAAGTCAGCATTTTGGAAATTTCACAAGCATCCTTTCAAGAGTATTACACAGGGGTATAAATGCGCTACTGTAGTTTCCAAATCAGACAAAGGAGCAGAATTGCATGTTTTATTTACTCTCTGTAGATAGCATTGGTATCTCAAAGTAAGTGCATCTGCTTGCTAATGCCAAATAGCATTGGTCCCCCTGAGACCCCAGTCACAACTGAATATTATGAACTAACTTCTCAATAAGATTTTTCTATACAGTTTTGCATCTACCTTCTAATATTTTTCTGCATATTTTCCTAGCTTGCTTATGAGAATATCATGGGAGACTGTTTTAAAGCCAAGATTTATGGCATCTGCCGCTTCTTTCATATCCACAACATGTTTTTCCTCTCATCTAAAACTCCTGACACTAAAGAGTTTCATCTGAGAAGGTCAAATTTAAGCCCCTTTGCAAAGAGGAAGTCATTGAAACAAATGTCTGAGCTAGTCTGTGAAAATGCTATTTTTTAAGACTTTATGAAAAAATATGTATTTTATAAATATGACACAGCTTCCCAAATGGGGTCCTACTTCTCCTTATCAGACCTGAGGTCAAAGCTGGCAGTTCCTGATATTCTGAGACATGGCTTATGGTGTTGGGGAAGGTAGGCTTCATTTCTGAGGACCACATTTAGTATAAAATCCTCCAATTCATCCTGTAACTCATAAAAGTTTCTGCTCTTGAAATTTGTCAGTCTCAAAGTTTTAATGCTACAGTTTTGATGTGAGAAAATAAAACCCATGGAGCACCAAGCCTATAGGGAAAGCAGAGTATTTCAAGCGCAGCTTTGGCAGAATAATGTAATACTGATTCCTTCTTCTCTGTCCCCAGAATGCATGCTGTGCTAGGTTCATATTAAGAAGTGAACTTTTATTTTACTCAGGTTAGATGTTAGAGCACAGTGGGGAGGGGAGCAAGGTTACATCTATGTTTCTATTAATTGCATGCAGTACGTCAGTGGGCAGAATTTTAATAGTCCAAAACCTTAGAATGAGTGGGGCAAAAATATCAGTCACTCTGATGATCAGAGTAACCTCTGTCTCTGGGCAGTGCCCTGCACTTGAAACTTCTCTTAGAATTCACACATTTTCACTATGTTGACCAGACAAAATTGTTCTGTTAATTACTGCATATGTCTGTGGGAGAGAGTCACTACATACTGAGGTCTTCTGTTTCTGTGATATACCAAAACCATGCTATGGCAGGGCAAAAAAAACCATTTCGTAAACATGACAAATACAGGCTGCTGGCTGAAGGAAAAAAATAAAAAATGGGTTAAACACCTTTAAAATCTTTTGTCATAAATTACAGAGAAAGGCTTTTAGACCAAACCTGGCCACAGAAGAAAGATCTATTGGTCTTTTCTACCTCTTGCTCTTTTGCCTCCCCTTGTCTGGCTCTGCAGTTTTCGGGCATCTCTGCTGATGGTAATTGTAAGCCTGTTGTAGCTTCCATTACTCTGAAAGTACCGTTTCTTTCTAAAGTCACCCAAAGATAGAGAGTGCAATTGAGAAATGATTTTCAAACTCAAAGGAAGGGGAAAATTCATGTTAACAAAAATCACTGGAAAAGGAACACTAAACATTTTTGATTGCCAATGTTGCTTTCTTCTGGCTGGTGCCAAGAGATATTGAAATCAATGTGAACTGCATGCACTCAGCATTTTTCTCTGGCTGAGTAGCTGCCCCTCTGAAGGAGAATAGTAGATTTGGCTGGAAAATGGTTTTGTGTTCTGGTTGGAGCCCCGAATCCTGTGCAGATTTATAATAATGTCTGTTCCTTTATGAAAACATCTCCCTCCTGACTGACTTGCTGCTCCCCTTCTTCTCTAAAAATGGGGGGGACGGAGGGAGGGAAGGGAGGCAGGATACCGAAGTACAAACCCTAACTTCAAGAATTGCAGGCTTTATGGTGAGATACTTAATTTCATTGAAAACACATACTTTTTATTGTCAAGCAGCTCAGGATGTCTTTATTTTATCCTGTCTTGAATAAATAGCTTACTCTTTTGAGTACTGGCTTATAGATGTCTATGCCCTGTAAAGAAGATTTTGATCTAATTTGTATTTGATGAGCTGAGAAGCTGTAAATGACCATATGCGTCATCTTGGGAACATTGTAGTTTTATACACTGTGTTCGACTAGACGAAGGAGCCATTAGTGACCCAACGGAGGTGTTTTAGAGCAGGCAAGGAGAACTCTCTAAACACCATCTGCTCATACTGTTGCTTGTAAAACGATGTCACATCTGCTGCTCTAAAAACATTATGCTGATCTCTCCTATAGTACATGGCTGCTGCACTCCTCTTAGCAGTGGAAGAAGGAGTCAATGCCATATTGTTGGGACAAGAGGTGTTAACTATAGATGAAATTGCACATGGCCTTCTTGGCTTCCCATATCTTGTGACGGTACCATAAATGTCACAAACAAAATGAAAGAGAGGATTCAGCACACTCTACTTAACTGATGAAGCTGGGTAAATATGTGGACCATTAGTCTTTGCTGAGCTCCTTCTTGCCCCAGCTTGGCTGCTGCTGGTACGACTAATACTACTACATGCTTCAAGCCTAACATGGCTAAGTCCTCTCAGAGATTGAGGAGATATTTAAGATAGCTTGATCAGTGGAAAATTAGGTTTGTTTTTGATTTCAGATGGAGTGAGGTCAGAAAGCGCTACCATTTCTTTTGGCCATCAGATTTTATAGCTTAGAGTATTTGGCTGCCTAACACCTATGAGGTGTTATAAAGCTAGTTTACCTGCCCTGGAAGCTCCAAGTGTACACATCGGCA
>VYZV01038538.1:14334-32258 GCA_013401275.1 Pandion haliaetus | reverse complement strand
GGGCGCCTCCCGCTTCCCAGCATGAATGTGAGGAGGGTGGAGAGCATCTCGGCGCAGCTGGAGGAGGCCAGCTCCACAGGCGGTAGGACGAGAGCAGCGTGGGGGCGCGAGGTTTTTCTTGTTAGTTTTTTTGGGGTCTCGCCCCCCACCTTCAAGCGGCAAGTCTTGCAACTTGGCGTGCGGCGGGGGGCGGGGGGGTAGCTGCCTGTTCGCGTGGGGTAAACGCATCTGTGCTGTCTTGGAAAAATGTGTGTCTGTGGGGAGAGTAAGCAAACGCTTAATGCGTGGGGTCTCGGGCTAAGAAACGTCCAAGGCTCTGCGAAGCCTGCCGTAAGATGCCTGCTGTGCCCTAACTGGTACTTTTGCCTTCGCTGAAATGACCTGGGGCTGGGTATGAATCTCCCGGGCGAACCATGCTCATCCTCTCTAGTTACCAACTCCCTGGAGGTAATTTTGATCAGTCCCACTTACACCTGCCTGCTTTGGCCTCCTTTGTACCTTCCTGATGCCTAAGAAACAACTATTTGATGGAGATAATCTTCTTCTGGTAAGCCAAAGGCTATCTGGTGCCTTTCTCTTCTCTGTATTGCAAATTGCAGTTGCACTTTCACCTGAGAAAGGTTACGAAATAACTTGCATTTTAGAGTGGAGGAAAGCACGCTTTGCAGTCCTCCACCGTGACTGTGACTTCTGGAGTCTTAGAGTTTTTTCCCAGCATGGGTAGGAAACAGAGCTATTTAGAAATGAAGCTGCTTGGGTGCAAAGTGTGTAACGTGATGTTGCTGAGGAAGGTGCCCAGTTCAAGGTGGCTGGTTAAGTAGAGGATGGTTGGACAGTTAATGAAAAAACTTTGCAAAATAGCCAATCAAAACCAGGGGAAACTTGTTTTCTAAGAAAAGACGGTAAATTATTTCACGTTTCCCGCTGTGTTGCTAGATTTCTCATAAACTGTGTGATGCCAGTGTAGAATAGCAGCCTTACCATCAAGTTGCTTGAAAGACACAGTGGAGTCCCACCCTTTGATTTCTGATGCTTCAGAACACTCTTTAGCTTGCTAGAAGAGGCTCACAGCCACATGTCCTCTGGATGGTACTTGGTTTTTCTCTTTCCTTAGTGTCCCACCTTTTCTCATGTGTTGGGGCTTGTAGTCCTTCAGATAGGATACTAGGTCATTTTCTTTGGGGATAGTGAACTTTTGTAATTGACTATGCAATTAGTTTTAGGCTATCGGCTCAATTGTTAATCCATCTTCACATTTCATTAAGGCTTCAAAAGAAAAATGCATACTTAGGCATTATGGTTGTCCAACAAGGGACTTGGCCACCGGAGTGATGTTGTAATGCTTCTCACTGCTTTCCAGATCCAACCCTTCCAAGTTATAATTAAGACTTTTCCCTCCACATACCACTGTCAGCCTTACAGCTCTAGTCTGTTAGAGACCTGAAAGTCAGACTGTTTTTCCATAACACACACATCATCAGTGACAAACACCGGTCAGGCTCTTAGCTACACCTGTGCAACCACCATGTAGGACTGTTTGGGCTAAACAAAACTGGGGTCATAATTTAAGACACAGTGGGTTTGCACAGCTGCTATTGAGGAATAATTTGGTTTCTGGATCATTACTGTAGGTGTTGAAGCATAAAGAGAGTTTGCAGCTTCATGTTTTATCTATGGGTATAGTTAGCAGTAACAGGAAAGTGTCTATAGGAAAACTGGTGAAATATGATCTGAATCCATGTTATGCAAACAATATGAAATATCAAGATGATATTTTTACAGAAAATGTTTTCTGTTGAACTGTGTATTAGATGTGTTTTCCATTTTGGTTCTCATGATATGCATGCCTTGTAGCTTGTAGAAATTAATGACAGCTTTAATTCATTTTAAGCTTGTAATACTGAGAAGTAGTAAGATACACTTTTGCACTGGTTTAGAATAAAAATCAAAATCTAACCAAACATGGGTTACTGTAGGAAAAACATTTCTCAAAAATAAGTTCTTATGCCAGAAACAGAACATGGAAAGATAAAAATGTCAGATAAAAGAAAATAACTCCTTTCTTTTGGAGAACGTCGTACAATAGATCACCTGTCAACTTATATCTCGTCACTAGCTTGATATGATGTGAAGCTAACAAGTGTCTAATTTCACTGCTCTGGGCTTCCTCCTTATGTGAGAGAGCATACGTATGTTCATCTTCTCCAAATTTTGGACCTTTTTCATCTAAACTTCCCTTTCCACCCTTTTCTTCTCTAGCTCCTAAACTTTAACTCATTTTCAGTGCCATCTGCATTTCTGAATGTACCTGTCTGTTGGTTACTTAACAAGGAAGCGTTCAGTGGATTTTTTCTTATTATTTCTCTTCAAATAGAAACAATGCTTAAAACGTTACTTTTACATGGTAATGCCTGCAGTAGAGTTGCTACAGGGATTTGATGGTGGTGCATGAGACTCAGAAAGTGGAACCAACAGAAGTGTGACTGTTCCTCCATTTCATTTTTCCAAGAGAAATAAAGCCCAAGTAACAAACAAGCAGCTTAAATTATGAAAATTATTACTGACAAAGGAAACATTTTGTACCTTTTAACAAGTAGTGACTCTCTAGAGCTCCTCTTCCTCTTACATTTACTCTATTGCAACTTGCAGGGCATCTTTTACATTCAAGTTAATGTCAGTTGGAGAACCACTGAGAGTTGTTGAAGTAACAGAATGCTTCCTCTCTTAAATATTGAGCCATTGTAAGGATGAACTGTTTCATCCTTCTGCCCCATGAAACAGTCTTTATCAGTGTCTTCTCTGTAAGGAAGTTGTATTTGTGCTAGCGATAGCCAAAACTCATTTGCTAGTGCATGAAGCGTCTTGGCAAAATGAGAAGAGCAGAGGGAGGATTACCTGAAAAAGTTTGTGTGGGTAAGAAAAAGTTTAACCACAATGTGTCCTGTGGGTTCAATATCTAGGACAAACTTAAGCTGTTGGGAATACTAATATGAGTAAGATACTATCACAGCAACTGGTTGTTTTGCTGTAGGGTATCATGAATTCAGAATGGGGATTATGCTGACCAGTATGCTCTTCCTTATTCAAACAACAGATACGTTTACAAAAGCCATGGAGTAATTTTGAAGTTTTGAAGATTTCCTCTGACTAGACAGGGCAGTTGCAGATTCTGCATGTCAGGAAAGAGGCTGTCATTTCTACGTCATGTGCAGAAGATGGACCAAACAGTACTATTAAGAAGTGCTTATCCAGCTTTAAGTTTACTTAGAGTTTGGTATTCTCTGCCATACCTCTGAGAGATCCTTGTGCAACAGTGTTCACTTTTGCTTTTAATGAATGGCTTGCTCTTGTAGCTTGAGGCATTCTTAGAAGACAAAGGAAGCAGTGCTATGAGGACAAGAAACTACACATGGGAAAAGCTGAAAATAGGAATTTAGGAAAAGGGATGCTAAGAAAAATTATGAAAGTGAGGAAAAAAATCACTGGAAAACAATTGCAGGAAAAAAGAAGAGGTGGGAGGAGCGAAATGAGGAAGGAGCTTCTTACACACCTTGAGATACAACTGATATTAAACGAAAGTGTGTCCTATTGAGGGATACTGGAATCCTATTATGTATTGGTGGTATGTATTGGACCAATTCCTTTATATCCCAGTTGGGATTCATCTGACATGATGAAAAGCAGGCAGTGACTCCCCAGGTGATTTCCACCAATACTTGTATCAGTGTGAAAGCTTTGGTTTGTCTAGGAGCTCCCCCCATAGGACATGCTGTCCAGAGTCAGTGTCACTTTTTCTACTAATGATCTGTTGTCCCTAAACACTCTTCATGTTTTCTTAGATATGAGAGTTCCTCTGGCCATTTTATCTTGCGTACCTGTGTCCCAGTGGATCCTCGATCTCTGCCTTGAGCCTTCTGTAACACAGATATGTTCTCCTTGAGGAGCTACAATCAGCTAGAAATGCTGCTTCCAAATGCCACATTTCTGTGAAAGTTGCAAATACACAAGGGAAGGAATAAATTAAATGGACTCATGATCTAATAGAGGAGGTATCTTTATAATGCACGTGCAAATAGATGCAAATATTTTAAGTGTAAAATATACAACCTGCTCCTGCAGGATGGAGGAGATGGTGTTTTGAGAGAACTGACTGCGTCATAAGCTTCTGTGTAAAATGTGGTCTCTGCCTCCATCTCCAATTCCTGTATTCAGTGAGCATGTGAAGCAGTAATTATAAGCAAAATTCTAGTATACAGAGTCATATTTGATATGAATGCTGAAA
This sequence comes from Pandion haliaetus, assembly GCA_013401275.1. Classification (NCBI taxonomy): domain Eukaryota; kingdom Metazoa; phylum Chordata; class Aves; order Accipitriformes; family Pandionidae; genus Pandion; species Pandion haliaetus. The sequence continues at coordinate 27,976 of VYZV01038538.1, read as the reverse complement.
ATACCTTGGCTTTCCATCAATATTAATTTTATATCAATATAAATATCAATTTGCACAAAATACAACTTGCTTTTTCATTATTCTGTGTTTCAAGGTTGCTATGCATGCTTAGAGAGTTCATACATAAATAACTGAACATCTGGACAAGTTTCAAGTATATTGGGCTTAGAGAACTGACTCACTGTTTCCTGGTGTTTTCAGCTGTTATGAAGTATATAGAGGCAGATACGGTATCTAGCAGTTAGTGTAGCCATAAGAGAAGTCGCTAGCGTGTCATGGAAAGCTTTTACAGTGTATCAGATAAGCACTTAGGACTCATGCTTTGGGCTGGAGCTGAATATTTGATCCATGCAGCATTCATCTGTAATCTATCCCATCTCAGCCACTCAGTTTGCTATTGTGATTTATTTGGAATCTTTGGCACTTGAAATAGAAAGTATCTAAAAATACAACAACGCCTGATTGCTTCACTATTTCATAGATATGTGTGTTCTTGCCAGGCTGTCCTACTATCTTTCCCCCCACAATTCTGCTTGTCCTCTCTGTCTTTCAAGTGCTGAAATAGACTGCATTCAAAATCTTGCTTGCCAAAACAACACTGGCCGTTTATTGTCTCCTATTAGCAGATGCCATTACTCCTGTTTGAGATGAGAGAGAAAACATTGGCACAAGGTTGTGGCCTGGTCCAGAAGGCAAACTGTTTTTTCAGTAGTTGTAGTCAATGTGATCTGAACCAAACAGGATTCCCTTATTTATTAGCACACACTTTAATTAATAGGCTTGGGCCTATTCTGAAATGTAAGGATATACAGTGCAGATATAAAAACCTTCTTTCTTTGGAGCACAGTGTGGCAGCACAGCTGGAGATAGTTAATAGTGAGGTTAATGGGCTACTTTGTCTCCATAATATTTGGCCTGAACTGTAATGTGTGGTTGTGTCAAAAGTAAATGGACAAAGGGTTTACATAGGCGCTAGTTTTTTGATAGTAGTTGTCCTTTCAGAAACCTGTTTTCTCTGGCAAGATCGTTGGTTGCTATTGCTTTGATGGCTAGGCAGAATTTGGTCCAGATTTCCCAAGGAGTACACCAGGTGGAATGTGGAAGAGAAGTGAAAATGTATGGAATGTCTATTTTTTGGAGTCTATAGAACTATGGAAACCATGGAATCCAATTATTTTGTGATGTTCATTATTATTTTGTTACTGTATTACAGGAGTCTTGGGATCATATAGATCACAGTTGTTTTTGGTTTTGTTTTTTTTTTTCTCTTCATTTTCCATTCTCACGCTCTACAGAAGAGAGAATTTCTGTGTTATCACCTTCATGGATGCAGCAGCAGAGGAGGTTGGGCCTCTAGACTTGCTGCTATGAATTTGGGAGGTCTGTAGACAACTGTGAACTGGCAGCAGTTTAAAATACATGGTTGGGTTGAAAGTATATTGAATCCATTCACCTCTAAGAATAAATCCAAACACAGAATAAAAGCTGTAGATCTGAACACATACTGTGTTTTATTCCTGGCAGCCTAGCAGACATGTAATATGGTATTAAAAGGAGCTTTCTGTGAGAGGTCTGAAATAATGTTGCTCTGATATTCTTTTTCACCTATGAAACAAATTTCTTTAGAGGTACAGTTTATAGTTGTGATCCCCTGTTGTGTATTTATAATTTATGCTGCAGTGACACAAACAGTAGTATGAAAGGCATAGATGCTTATGTGTCCAATGGATGAACAACCTATGGATGGAAGGCATGATAATCAGGAATTTTTAACTATAAACATTTTGCTCTGTTAAGAACAATTCATGTTTAAATGTTTGGATTTTATTATAGGAGCAAATATCTGTATTCGTATGCCAGATATTTTCACCAAATAAAGCGTAAGCCCAGAAGCTTCCCTGAGCACAGTGAAATGTCTTGCACTATACAGCACATATACTGATATGTATGCCACAAAATGGCTAAGTGGTGAAAGCATAGAAATGATTATACAAAATTAAAAGCCTTGAATGTCCTAAGACATAGACTGCAAGGTGGTTGCTCTATTTCATGCAGTCAGTAAGAAAGGGTTAGCTATTTTAACGACAGGAAAGAAGATCAATTTTACTGATACATTGACTTGTTCTCACAATTTTCAGTTATCTTTCCAGCAGAGAAAATTTTTATGAATATCAGTATAGTCATTAGGCTTTAGTATAACAAATCTTTTTCTTATTTTTGAATCAAAGTTTACTTTTGTTAATAATCCAGAAGAAACACTTAGGATTTGTTAGAAAGGCAAGCAGTGGCTGTAAAATGTGATGATGGGTCTCACAGTGTGGATTTTTTTTTAATCCTTGCCCAAAGTGGGAACAACCAGAACAGCACTTCTTCACAGTAAGTCATTGGACTATCATGACTATTCCTATAAACCCTTTGATACCTGTGGGAATAATTGCAATGAATATGATTTGGGCCCTAGTATTTGTGAAAATCAGGAGAACACTAAACCTGGAACTGAAACACAGATCAAGTTTATGTGATTCCATGTAGAGGAAGGAAACCACTGTGCTGGAAATACTTAGCAGTAATTAAAAGTTCTTTTGTTAAGAAATTCTGTTTTCTGTACACTCTCACACAAATGTTTCTGGTAATCTGTACCAATTTATTTCCAAATCTTTGAACAGTTTTATTAAATAGAGGAGAAACAATATGATTCAGATGAAATCATTGAGTCACTGCAGACATGGAGTCTGTGATATTGACAAATATTCCTGTTTGTGTATAGAAAGCAAAATACTGATTTTAAAAAAAAAATTATTTTGTTGGTTGTGTTCCAAAATAGTCTTTAATTGCGTAAGAGTTATTGTATATATTCTGTTATTTGCTTGTATTTGCTTCCTGTTTTAATTTAAGGCAACGCTACCTAAACAAAGAAATTATGTTGTATTCTACATCACAAGTATTTATCAATAGAGTGTGGTTTAATCAGTGTTGAAGAACCCATGAAAAAATTTACAAAATTTACATAATTCTCACTTTTAAAATTAAATATAGTTATTTGACTTAGAATTTTTAATGATATTACAGCATATGTTATAATAAAAACATATTGAAAGACAACATTGTGCCAAACAAAAGATAAACATAATATGATGAAAAGAACTATCCTAAATGAAGAATGTCCTAAATGCATACAGTAAGTTGGAATGCAGGAAAATATGGGTTTTTTTTTTCTTAATTTTAACATACTTGCCTGATGCAATTTGAAATGATGATCTTCTGAAAGTCACACTCTATATAACATCTGTCAGATACAAGCATTATAGCAACTGAACACGGAGATTTGGAATTTGTAGTATGTAGAGTTATCTTATGTATATGCTAAGTACCATAAATTAACAATCTATGATCCCAGTTTCAAAATACCTGAACCAGTACTATGGTAATGCTTTTTTGCAAGAATGTTACTGCTCATAGTTTCAAAGAACACCCTAGAAAGGATTAACCTTTTTTGGAGACAGTTTGTTTTAGAGTGTGCCAAAGCGTGTTGTACCAACCGCTCCTGGGTGTTTTGCAGCAGCAGGTGCCCCTTCCCTGTCCAGGTGCTGAGATGGGCCAGGGAAGGGCCCTGCATGCGCACACAGTTAGCACCAGTGCTGGGAGGGACATACTGTGTACGTGCATGCAGTTTCCCAGTGCGGATAGGTGTTGGGAGAATGGAAAGTAGGCTGTGGGATTGCAGTCCCTGCCTGAGCAGTTAAAAGAAAGGAGAGGGAATGGTCAAGAAATGCCTTCCTGTGTGTATGGCTTCAGTGGTACTTGAGCAAGCAGACTCTGGGATCTGCTGTTCTATTAAATTTAGCTGGAGATAAATGAATCCTGTTTATCTTAAAATAAGTAGGAGAAAAATCCTTAAAAACTACTCTTTTGAAGCAATATGAAAGATGTATATTGAGCAGATCCAATGAAGGTTTTGCTTCATTGCATGCTGGTAACAGTATGATAGGTATTTCCTCAAATCACCATTGGTCTTGAGTTTTGACAATGTAGCTGTTTTTAACCAGGTGATACCCAGATGTCCTTAATCATTCTGACTATTGACTTATATTCAACTGCTTAGTTAGTGAATGGTATCCTGCATGTCTATTGATTCACTCTTTCTACTCTATCCTTTTCCATGTTGATTTATGAACATTTGAGGTTATTTTGTTGTGTTTTGTGATGCAACATTAAAAAAGTATCACACGTTGTAAGCTGTCTATAGAGCAAGATAAATCTAGGCTGTTTCTCCAGAGTATTGTGTGCTGGCAGCATCCACCTGCTGGTAACTGAAACAAGTACAAATAAAGTTCATTGTTTTTTTTAAGAAGATGCTGTAGTTGAATACCTCCACACACTGACTCTTAGGTGCTGCCCTGATCTCTGCACAGCCAGGGTCTGCAGTCTACCAGATCTAAGATGCCTAAGAAAAGATATAGTAAAACAAAGCAGATATACCTGCAAGTTGTCAGAGTGTGCAGTATGATTAACATACAGAGAATTTCATGCTATTGTTTCAGAAACCAGGTCTACTTTATATACTATGTCATTCTTCAGTCTTTGTGTTGGTGATGAGGTGGGGTTTTCTTCTTTTGCTTTCTGGAATATGCCACATTCTGCAGTCATCTTCCCAGCCTACTGTCCAGAATTGGGAAAATGAGAGAACTACCTCTGTGCCTGGGACCTATCACCCCACTCAATTGTTTACTTCAAAGCCATTGCTTTCAGTCTCTCTCTCTAGGACAACGTATTTGTTTCCCTACTTGGGAAACAGGGGAAAGAGAATGTCAAATAGCAGGATGAGTTTGGTAAATAGGTGATAGGTTTTGCCCATTCTGCCTTCCATTACGTGGTGATGAAGAACCTATTTGCAGGAGGAGATTGAAACCTTCAACTTTTTCAAGCAATGGCTCCCTGCTTCTGCCTCTACTTGCCATTTGGAAGGTGCATGTGAACCCCTCAGCTAAATGAGCACTTTTTCACCTTTGTTGTGTGTTCTTTTACCTCAGAGTGATGTTGTTTAGAGGTTGTGCACTTCTTTCTAGGTTGGTTGATTGTCAGTGAAAGGAGAGGAGAGTGTGTGATGCCTCCAGTGGAACTGGTGGGTCCATAATTCATGTTTTATAAAACTGAATTCCAATAGCCTGGAGAAAAAATAGTATGTTGAGGTTAAGGTGAGGAGGAAACAGACATGGCTAAGGGTATACAGTGACACAACTCTTTACATGGCACACCTGCTGTCAAGTTTCCCCCTAGTACTTTAAATCTTTATTAAATATATGAGCTAGCAGGATTTAAAATTATACAGATTCATACTTGAATACCTTGCCAAATTACTTGGCCTGCAGAGTTGTATAGCATTTAGACATTATTTATACTCATAAAAATCTTTCCTTCAGTTGCACCTTTTGTTTGCATTCAGCTAATTTTCTGATACTAGAATAAAGCAATTCTGTATTTCAATGTAGACTTATAAAGATCACTTCTTATTTCTAAAGTATTTGAATCATCCCAGACTTCTTGAGAATCAGTAACTTTTTTCCTTCCTGAAGATATCAGGGGTGTTCAGCTAAAACCCCATGTTGTATTAAAAAAAAATAACAAATCTACTCACAATTTAACTGTATGTTTTACTTTCCCAGGGTTCAAAACCAACTGCCTATACTTAGAAATGCAAAAGCAGGAATGTTTTGACCTGTTCAGAATGGAATGTAAAGCTGCCTGAAAGGTGTTAGTAAATTCTCACAGCATACTCCTCGAGAAGCTGGCGGCACATGGCTTAGACAAGTGTACTCTTCACTGGGTAAAAAACTGGCTGGATGGAAGAGCCCAGAGGGTTGTGGTGAATGGAGTTAAATCCAGTTGGCAGCGGGTCACAAGTGGTGTTCCCCAGGGCTCAGTACTGGGGCCAGTCCTCTTTAATAACTTTATCAATGTTCTGGACGAGGGGATTGGGTGCACCCTCACTAAGTTTGCGGAGTTGGGAGGGAGGGTTGATCTGCTCGAGGGTAGGAAGGCTCTGCAGAGGGATCTGGACAGGCTGGATCGTTGGGCCCAGGCCCGTTGTATGAGGTTCAACAAGGCCAAGTGCCGGGTCCTGCACTTTGGTCACAAGAACCCCATGCAGCGCTACAGGCTTGGGGAAGAGTGGCTGGAAAGCTGCCCAGCACAAAAAGACCTGGGGCTGATGGTTGACAGTCAGTTAAATATGAGCCAGCAGTGTGCCCAGGTGGCCAAGAAGGCCAACAGCATCCTGGCCTGCATCAGAAACAGTGTGGCCAGCAGGAGCAGGGAAGTGATTTTCCTCCTGTACTCGGCACTGGTGAAGCCGCACCTTGAGTACTGTGTTCAGTTTTGTGCCCCTCACTACAGGAAAGACATTGAGGCGCTGGAGAGTGTCCAGAGAAGGGCAACGAAGCTGGTGAGGGGCCTGGAGTACAAGTCTTGTGAGGAGCGGCTAAGGGAACTGGGGTTGTTTAGCCTGGAGAAAAGGAGGCTGCGGGGAGACCTTGTCACTCTCTACAACTGCCTGAGAGGAGGTTGTAGTGAGGTGGGTGCTGGTCTCTTCTGTCAAGTGGCTGATGATAGGATGAGAGGAAATGGCCTCAAGTTGTGGCAGGGGAGGTTTAGATTGGATATTCGGAAAAATTTCTTTACTGAAAGGGTTGTCAGTCATTGGAACAGTCTGCCCAGGGAAGTGGTTGAGTCATCCTCCCTGGAGGTATTCAAAAAGCATGTAGACAGGGCGCTTCATGACATGGTTTAGTGGGCATGGTTGCTGGATGGTTGGACTCGATGATCTTAAAGGTCTTTTCCAACCTAAATGATTCTATGATTTCTAATGTCTTATTAAGCAGTGTTTTATCAACAGTCACTTTAAGCAACAGCACTTTAATTTACTACTAGACTGACAATCTTTTAGGACATTTTCAATTAAAGAATTCAGAATAAAGTAGGGGTTTTTTGTGTGTGTTTTTCCTCTCAAGAACCCAAAGTATTAATGGTGTGTTTTCACATACGCTAAATCACAAAGAGTATGTACAGAAATGCTGTCAGTTAAGAGACTTATTTCCTCATTGAAAACAAACAAGAAAAAGTTGATGGCATTATTCAACCGCTATTTGGCAAGTGGCAACTTACAATGCTGATTGTGTGGATATTATATTGTTCATTTTGCAGGTGCAGTGTTAGAAGAAATGTGTATTCAATAGTAAACATACTGTTAATTAGATAAACTGATAACAGTTTCTTGTTGCAGTAACACTAAAACAAATGATGGTTTGTGTTCCAAGAAGAGTGCGTATTGATTAAATGCACCTTGCACTGAAGCAATTAATATAGATCATCTTGATCCATCAGTGCCTGTTTCATTATGATTCAAAGGCTTGATCTTAGAACAGTTACAATACAGTGCAGCATTTACAACTGAGAATCATCCTGTTATACTTAAGAAATATACTTGGTCATAAATGTTTGAACAGTTGACTAGTCCTTCAGATTCTGAAATGTCTTAGAAAGAAGGGAGGAAATAAAGCTTTTCTCTCTTCTTGCGTAGTCCATAATTTCATAAACCAAAAATATAGGCTATGGCTTTAGAGGATACCCAACTACATTGACAATATACCTTGTAATGCTAATGTAATCTTGTAATGCTAATATAATGTGAAAGAATATGAGAAACAAAAAGAGATATTGAAAGAGAGTCTTCCCCTGCTGAGAATACTGGAGAGTATTTCCAATTCAAACCACGAAACCTGCAATTTTTTTCTTTTTAAGAGTTAGTTAATTATTTTCTTTCTGGGAAACAAAACTTCTTCAAGGAATGCTGAGATTTTTGTGTAATATCATGATTTGAGAAACTTGTATTTTAAGAAAAAAATCCCACCACCATGACAAAATTGTGGATTTTCTGGCTGAGGATAAAATAAATAGGCATATACTGAGTCAAGTTTCTAGGTTTATATTTGTCTCTGAATGTTAGGCAGACAGTGATTAACCAGGCTGATTACATACAGCTGTATGTAATCCATACAACCTATTCGGGGCAGAAGGCTGATGCAAAATCCAACTCAATTTCTATTACATTGGGTTTAATTTGTACTTTTCAGATAAAAGCAATAAAAAACTCGGAATCACAGAGAAGTAGTTTGGAAGAGAAGTTGAGAAGTCTTATTATGTATCCTGATGGCTCAAGGCAGGTTTAATTATTCATATGGTAGTTCAGACAGCTTTTTGTCTAATGTAATTAAGAAGCACTGGGTGCTTCGTAACATCACTAGGTAATCTACTCCAGAATTTATCTTTCCTGTTACAAACTTTTTCCCAGTGCTAAAGTAAATCTTGCATTTAAAGTCTGGTACACAAAATGGATGAAATACATAGCCAAGATTTTACAGTACTGAATAGGACAAAAACATTCTTTGGTATACCTTACAGACTTTTGTTTTGTTTATACTTTCTGCCTCGTACAAGGAGAGATTCCAGCTTGGCCCTGTTGATGGTAATTCTTCTGATGCTAGAAAAGCTCTGTAGAAGTTACTGCTTCCACGGAGGTGAGATCAGCAGCTCCCAGTTCCTGTTGGGTCTGAGGAGCACTCACTGTAGAGAAAGTTACATCCTTACAGTGCAGCAATTCTTTTACCTTTGTGCAAAGCAGCTCTCAAGAATTTGGGATGAGGTAGGAGTCATTGTCTTACAAGAAATAACAACCATCAACTTTACCTCATTTCTATGGGAAGCTTGATGAAAGACTGCAGGGATCCTCAAGGGCCTCCAGAACTTGAACAGGTACTCCAAATAACTAAAATAGATAAGTACAGCTTCAACTTGCACAGCTTTCCAGCTATTGGATTTGGATCTTCAGAAAGGAAACTTTGTCAGTGACCCTTTTATGAACTCTATCTTTTCTAAGGATAATTTAGCTCTTGAGCATTTGACATGTAGCATGAACATCTTAGTTATCTCTTCCATAAATAAAAACTGAAGACAGTTACTTTAAACGATTTTTTAACATGAAAAGTCAATGTCACAGGCAATAGTGAAGCTTTTGAAGTTTCAAACACTTCTTATTCAGATTATTTTTATCAGTGCTGTACCATCTTACAGTTGAAAAGATATGCGTCTGCTTTATATGAGTGTATTTACCAAATTCTATTATAATGATAAAATAGGTTGTGCTCATTCCTCTCATTTTTCAAGGCTGATGTATCTAGGAGGCTTTAATCAAGAAAGTTGTCATATATTTTAAATTTTGTACCAGCTTAAGCCTTTCTAGTTGTAATATTTGGTATATGTACTCCAAAGATATTTAACTTTTGTCCAGTGCCTGATTAAAATCACCATTAGAATGGCACTTGCACACAAATGGCCATAGAAGATTTATTATCTATCTTTTCAAAATTCATGGAATCATAGAATGGTTTGGGTTGGAATGGACCTTAAAGATCATCTAGTTCCAACCTCCCTGCCATGGGCTGGGACATCTTCCAGTAGACCAGGTTTCTCAAAGCCCCATCCAACCTGGCCTTGAACACTTCCAGGGATGGGGCATCCACGACCTCTCTGGGCAACATGTTCCTGTGCCTCACCACACACATAGGGAATTTCTTCCTTATATCTAATCTAAATCTACCCTCTTCCAGTTTAAAGTTATTACCCCTTGTCCTATCATTACATGGCCTTGTAAAAAGTCCCTCTCTGGCTTTCCTGTAGGCCTCCTTTAGGTACTGGAAGGTTGCTATGAGGTCTCCCTGGAGCCTTCTATTCTCCAGGCTGAACAACCCCAGCTCTTTCAGTCTGTCTTCATAGGAGAGGTGCTCCAGCCCTCTGATCATCTTCGTGGCCCTCCTCTGGACTCACTTCAACAGGTCCATGTCCTTATGTTGGGGGCCCCGGAGCTGAACGCAGTACTACAGGTGGGGTCTCACCGAGAGTGGAGTAGAGGGGGAGAATCACCTCCCTTGTGCTGCTGGTCACGCTTCTTTTGGTGCAGCCCAGGATATGATTGGCTTTCTGGGCTGCAAATGCACATTCCCATTTCATTCATCATGCAAATTCATTTTTATAGTTTGATAGTTTAGGCGTATGGTTCTTTAAGCTTGTAGTTCCAGGAGAGTTCTGTGTTAGCTTGTCTGTGGATGTTAATAAATTAAACTGTGTGTTTGAATTCAGTTGTGAGATGTGGTAAAGCTATTTTAATGAGCCCAGGCAGAGGCTTTTATCAGGCAGTCCTCGAGAGGCACAGAGATGGTGTTCTGACTTTATACTATACAACATCCCTTGTGTTGGCCTTTCTGGGAAAATGTTACACTTGATTTTTATATGTATATAAAACATCATCTTCTTTTCTGTATACTTTGGCAACTTCACAGTGTTTTGATTGACAATTACTTTGTTAACATTCATCACAATGAATATATTTTATACATTGTGTGTCTTTGCCTTCACAGCATTTATCTTCCCTTTGAATTTTATTTTGTGTTCTACAAGTCTATCAGCCTAGCATTGCCTTTTTCCTTCAGAACAACTTTTTGGACACTTGACCTTAGCTGGAAATAAAGTGTGCAATGAATTCTATTTGTTGTGCCTGTTCCTGTATAACTTTTTATTAGTCTAGTCATTAGTCTTTTATTAAGCTATTAAGCCAGTAATCATGATAGTACTGTGAGGAGGAGAACTTCATTTTTCTTGGATGATAGGTTCACAATGCTTTTTAATCAGAATTCTCACCATCTTAAAATAAAATTACTGGACACTTTCTGAATTCTTGAAGAATAATTCATAAGTGATAGAGAAATGAAATTGAGAAGTCTTAATAGGAAGATGATGGCTTTCTCAGTCTATGCATTTGGCCTATGCCTAAATTTGGGAAATAGTAGCTCAGACTTGCAGTGTGAAATGGGGTTGTGGAGTAATAATGAATAAGAATTTTTACAGGGTTTTACTTCAGGCTAGCTCTAGTCTAGTTCAATTGACTAAATGCCTGCTAATAGTTGGAGTGCATTAAGTGAGCTTCTGGAGCACATCTTCCCACTTAGTTTCATCTAAAAAAATCTAATTTGCGCATTCCAAGCACATTCTGTGATGTGAACTAAAACATGGTAACTGGGGACTATTAGGTGACTTCTGAAAGCACGTTCCTGATCTGAATGGAAATGCTAATAGGTCCACATGTCAGACAGCACTGTGGGAGCTTTCCCATTCTCTAGGGGCCCAGAAATTGGGTGAGTTTGTTGAATTACAGTTTCATCTCTTTTGCAGAATTCAAATCTGATCCTTCCTAGTTCAGGGAATTTATGGAGGCATGCTTAGGGACCGTCCTAATATTTTAGGGATGATTCTTAACGATTAGTCCTATGTATTTTAGGATTTACTGTATTAATGTCACCAAAATTGTGTCTTGATAAAGCCAAATTTTCTGTCAGAGATTTTCCTAACATCTAATCATCATCACCAAGCATCAGCATCATTGAGCAGAAGGTATTCCTCACTGTTTGATAGCTGCTATCAATTGCCTGATTGACAATTTGCAGTTAATTCTCATTGTGTGTCTTCAGGCTGCTGGTTTAATTGTGACTGTGGAACGGCACATGTACAGAACATAGTGCAGAACTCCCATCAGCTAAATGCCTTCTTGAACAGGAAAATGTATAGCTGTGTCAAAAATAAACATCACAGGTTTTAGAAGTAGAATACATGTGTGCTAGAATTTCAGTGCTGGACTTAGTAAATACACCATCATAGATTGGCTATATCACAGACTGCGTTCTCCAGCATACTGCAGACATACCGTGGTTCCTTTTGGTAATTTCTGTGTTTCAGGATGCAATCACTTGTCCAGAGAGAATATACAAAATCAGTAAAAACCCAGAGAGAAAATTAAGTCAATAGCACTGCAAAGAGTATAAATCTGTGTGAACATTGGCTAATTTTATAAATTACTTTAGTTTGTTATAGCACTAGAATTGGAACTTTTAAAATACTGTGCCAAAGCACAGCTCGCTGGATATTTCAAGAATGTTTGTAAGTACACTTAGAGTTTGATCATAGCAATTGCATAGGGTTTTCCTTGCACACCATGAGTATGAAGTCTAATATTAATGCTGCTTGCTATAGAAATGGCCACAAAGCCCAATAAACTTAATTTCACCTTTGTCATATTTTCAAGCTCAAAAACTACACCTTGTAATGTCTTTCTATGTTAAAGAACCAAATTTATATTCAGAGTGATTATACTTCTTTTAAACATTGCTAAATTGCTTCTAAATCAAATTATTTCAGAGATGACACAGCTACCAGATTTATTCTTAGCTCATGTAAGTGCCATCTCAGCCTACTATGAAAAATGTTTTAAAAACTTGAATACATGAAGACTTCATTCCTTGTCTCCCACTTTCAGTTAACTTAAGAAAAACCACACAGGTTTGCTTTTCCCAGAAGTGTATAAGCAGAAAGCTCTTCTGTGATGGAAGCTAAAAATGGAAATTCTTAATGGTAATTTCTTGAAGCTTGAAAGTGACTGAAAGTTTCTACTCAGCACTGATGAGGCCACACCTGGAGGGAGTACTGTGTCCAGTTCTTGGCTCCCCAGTACAAAGGAGACATGGATATACAGGATAGAGTCTGGTGAAGGTCCATGAAGATGATGAATGGACTGGAGCATCTCTCCTATGAGGAAAGGCTGAGAGAGCTGGGACTGTTTGGCCTGGCGATGAGAAGGCTCAGGGGGGATCTCATCAATATAGATAAATACCTGAAGGGACAGTGCTTAGAGGATGGAGCCAGGCTCTTTTCAGTGGTGCCCAGTGACAGGACCAGAGACAATGGGCACAAAAAAATACAGGTGGCTCCTTCAGAACATCAGGAAACACTTTTTTAGTGTGAGGGTGACGAAGAACTGGCACAGGTTGGCCAGGGAGCTTGTGCAATCTTCCTCCTTGGATGTATTCAAAAGCCACCTTGACATGGTCCTGGGCAACCTGCTAGAGGTGGGCCTGCTTGAACGGGGGGGTTGGACCAGATGACCTCTGCAGGTCCCTCTCACCTCAACCATTCTGTGATGCTGTGATGGTAGTGCATTAGTTGTAATTAAATTTCTAGGGATACTTACAGTTTTGTGGCCCCCAAAATATTGCGTTTTTAATCTTTGTTACATTTCTGTGCATAGTTTTGTATTTAAAAGTTATTCCAGGGATGGTCCTCACTGAGGAGAAGAGAAAACTGGATGAATATTTTTAAGCAAATGGCAGGGAAGACTGTAGTTACATATTATATTGGAAGAGTGTTTCTGCAGTGTAAGGTGCACTATGTAACTAATAATTCATGGATTGGAAATCATTTTAGGTGTTCAGTGTTAAGTAACTCAGTTCTCAATTACAGCAGTGCACAGACACACAAAAAAGAACAGTTAAATATGTACTCAAAGATGAAGGCACTCAAGCATTACATATTGCCATGATCTATCTGAAACTAATTTTGGGAATAAACTCCTGTGTCAGTATAATTTCTTTATCTGTTAGGACTCTTGTTAGTTTTGTACATAGAACTGTTCTAGAATGGTGTCGTGGTTTCAGTTTCAGCCCAGCCAGTAACAAAGCACCACGAAGCCACTCGCTCACTCCCC
>VYZV01038538.1:2010-13621 GCA_013401275.1 Pandion haliaetus | reverse complement strand
CTGGGCCAGAGGCGGGTCCGACTTGGAGCCAGGGAAGCTTCTAGCAGCTTCTTACGGGAGCTACCTCTGCAGCCCCCTCCCCCACTACCAAAGAAAACCGCGCCACACAAACCCATAACAAATGGCATCTGTCCTTTTTGCCATTTCTCTAGAGCTCTTGATCTGTGTTCAGCCTTGTTGGTTTCCTGTTTTTGTGAAGAGCCTTCAGTGCCCTAGATGAGCATCAATAGCTGGAGATTTGAGCCACAGTGTGGAAATGTTGGATCTGTATGCATATGCAATAAAATGAAATTATTTTTGTTTCCTGTTTTGCTGTGTCTGCGTGTATGGTACTTGATTGTGTTGTACATCTATAGTATTTCTAAATGAACTGAGTAAGTCAGGTGGGGTAAAATAAGCATATCTGTTCATACTGGGTTTTACAGAAGTTTTCAAAACTTAAGTCTGGGATGCGTTCTAAGCTGTCATCTTTTCCCAGGGAAAACGTAAACCAGATTAGGGGTTCTGGAGCTCTTTCACATTTTTCAATTTTAAATGATTTTGGAAGTTTTGGAAGTATTTGATGTGTTATAGCCCACAGCAGCAGCCTCTAGATATTACATAATGACCCATTTAAGAAATGCAGTCAGAACAGAGGCTGTCAGATTGTGTACTAACTTGCATAGAGAAGATGTCTCCAGTCAAGTCAAAGACTTTTGCAGTTAATAGTTGAACACAGGTGTTGGAGAATGGCTCAGAGAGCAAGGACATGAATCCACAGAACAGTTGTACGAGCAGAGCCTGTTCTGAACTTAGCATAAGTAGCAAGACTAGGCCGCGAGTCCGAGCTGAAACTGCAAGTCATGCTGATAACAGTAAAACAGCAAGGACACTGCGACCTTGAAGAGTTGCTTAAACCAATCAGAAGTTAACCCGTGTGCATCTAGTTGCTTAAACCAATCAGAAGTTAACCCGTGTTAACCTAAACTGTATAAATAAGCGCTATTCGGGCCAATAAAGTGAACTACGCTTTATCACTCACATTGAGTCGACCCAGCATGTTCCTCCGCCGCCAGCACACAGGGAGCTGTACAGCTAAGCTCAGGTCAATATTAGCCTATTTTTTAAAGGAAAATATTTGGTGATTGTATAATAATATAAGCCAGAACTTTTACTTTAGATTTATGGTAGTACACTTTTCGTCTTTATTTGAAAATACGGGCAATTTTCACCTTACCTGTGGTTGTCTCTCTTAGGGCCTCATTTAATCCTAGATGGGATTCTGATATCACAGTTATGGTTTTGTTCCTTTTTCTTTTTTCATACCGATGAAAAAGGGAACCTTTAGTTTTCACTTTTCTTACTAAAAACTAGTGTTAATGAAAAACACATTAAAAATGTTTGAGGCAAGAGCATGAGCTGAAATATTTGTACTTTTCAGAACTCTTTTCTTGTAAAGAACAGTATTGCATAGAGACTTGTTCATTCTTAAAACATAGTATCAACATAACCTTGTTTGCAAGCATTTGTTAGATGGCTAAAAATTAGGGAAAAAAGCCCCAACCCACAAAAACCCCCAACTTCTTAAATCTTTCCAAAGAGTTTAAATTTCAAATTTTGATTATCACTTTATATTTTATAGTGTTGAAAGCACACATTAGAAAACTATCCATTAGATTTACAAACTCATGGGAGTTTAAAAAGAGTTTAGTACTCTGAGATGGTCCTGATGGGCACATTTCTGTACTAAAGACTTCAGTGGGACGCTTCGTCAAAGTATCTTGGTGTGCTGAAAAAATGTTCTGTTAGAACTTGTCAATACTATACCAATAGTCGCATTTTAGTAGAGAGGAGATATACATTCAGTCACTTCAATTAGCAGTTTGCTTATTGAAAAAATTCATATTTTTCAATGTGCAAGTAAGAAGATCCTTAATTTTCAAAAATGAAAATTAGGATTTCCATATAATAAAACATGGCTACAGCTGTGCCTCAAATAAACCACTGAATAGTATAAGAATTAAAAGCACAGAAAGGAGTTTCAGGAAATATTGCAACTACTATGCTAAGCTTTTTCGTACATGCCACCTGCCTGTACTAGACCCTCTAATTGGAAGTACTTTTTTTGGCTAAAAAAGATAAAGTAAATTGAGCACCATAAGTATCCATTTTTTTGTAGATACGAACTATGCTTAGAATGCTTCAACTGTTTCACTGATTTCTTACTTTGATCATGAGAACTGTATAAC
Organism: Pandion haliaetus; assembly: GCA_013401275.1. Lineage (NCBI taxonomy): Eukaryota > Metazoa > Chordata > Aves > Accipitriformes > Pandionidae > Pandion > Pandion haliaetus. The sequence continues at coordinate 11,393 of VYZV01038538.1, read as the reverse complement.
TATATTATAATTGTTCATACCCTTCCACACTAGTAAAGGAAATTGGCATTTACTGGCCAAACCTCCCATGGACAACAGACTAGCAGAAAAATAGCTTCTTCCCAAACTGACAAGCTTGTTGGAACATGCTGTATTTGCAACAGAGAGCTCTGTGGTGTTGCTTGGTGAAGTCCCAAGAGAAGTGTATGGCCAGGGATGGAGGAAGTGCTGTTAGGATTTTGTGGGGAGTAATACAATTGCCTGGTACAGGTGTCATATTCAAACTCATGAAGTCATAACTGCACAGAACAGTATACATGTAATTAGAGACCAAGTTGCATATAACTTTTTGTTTCTGAAAATCCTATTGACTGACACATCTCAAAGTGGAGATGTGGACCTTTGGAAGCCCTTTGCTATATTAACACCTTTATTTGAAGATGTAGAGTCATCCACAGAAGACATAAGCCATAAAATCTGACTGAATTTATGCTTGAAATAGTCAGGAATTAAAGGTATTTTATCAGGAGAGAGCCTGCACCCTTGCTCAGCTCCTTCAAGCTCCAAGACACTATCATCACTACTTAATATGGAAATCCTTTCTCCAGACTGTAAGAAAAAGAACATTCAGGAAAATCTGGTACATTAGTTTTCTACCTTTTACCATATTAATGTAGAGCCCGTTCAAGACCATGGTTTCTGCATTCATTAAATAAGATGACTGTTAATACTAGCTTGGGGCAATCTAGGGGTACATGAAACCTTAATTAAAGCTAGTGCTAGGAGTTGTATGTGGGCATCACCTTTAGGAACTAAAACCACTTAAATGCAGTTATAAAACTCTGGAAGTAGTGAACTGACAGTGATTTTGAGCAGAGAACTATTGAAGTAATTTATTCTTTTTATATTGTTTCTTCTGTCTTGCAAACAACTTTAGCTTTTCAGGTTGGGACGTAAATTGTACCGAAAGTTGATAGCATACTTTTTTATTTTTTATTTTTTTTAATGTCTTATTTATTAAAATTGAAGTTTTTTGCTAATGAGCCAGTAATTACTTTAATGTGGATGATAGCAGGCCTGGATACTATCCTGTGATTAATTTGCAGTTCAGCTAGGAAAGGATTCTGATAACTAGTAATAGGGGAAGCACTTATGTTTTAAATTGTTTTTACTGAAGAGCCACTTCTTGTGGTTTTATGTGATTATTTTATAATAGCTGTTCTATCTTTTGAGTGCTATAAACACTTGCTTAAAGCACATTTGATATTTTAAACTTTTGAAACAAGGAATAATTTTCATGTCTTTTCTCTCCCTTCCTGTATATTTAAATATGTCTGATATGAAGACACATTGCACCAGGCCTTACTAAATCTTTATTTAAAAGGGAAAATAGAAAAAAACATAATTGAATGGTCGTGAAGAAAAAGAGGCAGAGAGCCTGCCTAGCTTCCTGTCTTCACCAGTGCTTTTTCATCATAAGAACTTTCTTACATGACCGGATATTTATGTGGCTTAGTCTTCAAAATGTTGATCCAGCTGTTTATTTGTACTGTACATGTAGCTCCCTTTAACAGGAAAGGAGAAACCAAGCAGAAAGACGATAGGTCTGATGCTGCACAGTCTACGTGTAATGGGGTGTTTAAACCAGGTAGCCAGTTACCTGGCTGCCTGCTTCATCCTTCTGCTCAATTAGCATAAGATCTTTCTTTCTCTAGGCTAGCAAAGTTCAGGGCATCATATAGGTAATAAACACTGCTGTGCAGCATGTTAGATGGAATAACCTAGATGCATTGCTGTTCTATTCAAATTATAATTCAACTTTCAACAAACCAATCAAATGTTGATGTTAGGTCCTCCCCTTACACATTATCTATTCATAGAGCTCTTTTGGATTCCTATAAGAGTTCTGCACCCTTGAGGACTTGCAAACTTAGACTTACTAAAGCCAGATGCAGTTCAGCAAACCTCCGATGCGGTAACTTAGATAAGGTTGACTCACTTTCAATGGCATTATGGCACTTAACTTCTCTTGATTAATTCCATTTTTAAAGACATTTTTCTTCCTATTCTTAATGTCAGTAGTTTACTTAAACAGCAAAAAGAAAAAAAAAATGTAGGCATTGGTAGGGAGAGCAGTATTCCAAATCCTTTGCTTCTCTCTGTGGAAATCTTTAAGTATAACGACTCTTTTTCGCTGACACCAAATTTCAAGGGTTCTGCAGAGAGCAGCAGTTGTTCTAAAATAAAATTGTACTGTTCAAAGTGCAGTACAGAGTCCTAAATTCTTCTGCAAGTTTTCCCGCTATAAAAAGAAGATGTAGACTAAATTCTGAGACTATTAACTATTTTGTAAGATGAATTTTGAATAAAGTAAAGATCATCCTGGCAAGAGCAACAGAATTATGTCTTGTTGTGTGATTGGGATGTTCAGCAGTACCTCATACAAGTATATAGGATTTTGGCAAATGTGGCAAACAGAGAAATGTCTGTTCTTTGCCATGAATACTAAAGGTTTTCAGTCAGGGTTAAGACAATATCAGGAAAAAATCAATTACCATTTTTTTATTGGTGAAATCATAGCTTTATGACAAGTTTACTTACCTCTAGTCCCATCCTGTTATTTTTAATGGAATGAAAAAATCTTTCACTTACTTTCTCATTTTGCCTCGTAGGAAACTCTTGTGGCCATTTGAAAACCATTCATTCACAACACATTATTTTATGTGTATCGGACCCAGTATTATTTTTATAGTCATGGTAAGTTCAGACTTCTATGTAAAGGAACTGGGGTTTGCTTTGACTTTTTTTGGAGATAGAAAGTTACTAGTAATGTCAACCTCTATTTCTGCAACTACTGTCATTGCTTGGCCTGATTCTTTTGAAGACTCAGGAGAAGAATATTAAATATGTACTTTACAACAAGAAAGGAGTACGCTGAAATTTCACACAAGTAAGGAAAGACCATAATTGACATTATTTTGTGATTAAACTGCAACACACTAGTTTGGCTCAAATACTAAAATAATCTGAAGCTTTCCTTCTGCTTTGGATGCTTCTTGGATGCAACAAAGAAAAAATATTCTGCCCAGTTCATACAGTTCACTGGGAAACACCACAGCTTGAGAGAACTGTAAATGTGTTAACTGAACCCTGACAATGTAGAGTTTTTTGAAGTGATGCTAAATATACTAATAAGAAATTCACTGTTCACAGCAGAATTCATCTGAACGTTTTTTTTCAGTCAAGAAGATACTTTAAAGTTTATGCAAAATTTAGGGCTGAGAGCCTGTGGAGAGAAGCTAAAAGTTGCAGCCCAAGGGACTGAAAGCTTTAGCAGGTATTCAGCCATACCTGCAGCCATTTTATTCCAGCTGCTGTGGGCCCCTCAAGGGCCCTGGTAATTTGCACAGCACTGACCTTCCCCATGATCGTGCTGCTACATGCAGTCACCTGCTTCTTGCACTCCTCTCCCATTCCCAAGCCTCATAGAATCATTTAGGTTGGAAAAGACCTTCAAGATCATTGAGTCCAACCATCAACCATGCCCACTAAACCATGTCCTGAAGTGCCCTGTCTACGTGCTTTTTGAATACCTCCAGGGATGATGACTCAACCACTTCCCTGGGCAGCCTGTTCCAATGCCTGACAACCCTCTCAGTAAAGAAATTTTTCCGAATATCCAATCTAAACCTCCCCTGCCACAACTTGAGGCCATTTCCTCTTGTCCTATCACCAGCGACCTGACAGAAGAGACCAGCACCCACTGCCATGCCAAAGTTGGGGAGGGGACTATGGCAAAGCACCAGAACTGCAGCTCGGATCCTCCTCAGATGACCAAGAATATTTTACAGTGCTCAGTTTCATATCACTGAGAGCATTGGTAACAATCTTAATCTTCCAGTTTTTAAAAAAGGTGATTACCTTGTTATCATTGGTGCCTGCCTGTTCTGGCTTTCATCAGATGGATGCCTGAAGGAAGCAATAATGCTAAATTCAAGAGAAGTTTCTTCTACATTTTTCTAGCTAAGTGATAACTCAGTAGTACCACATGTCTTGCAGAAAGACTGAAATAACCCCTTTGTTGGATTTTGCAGTAATTTCTTTGTATTAAGCGGCTTTGGCAAGGATCTGGGCGCTTCTGGGACATGTCCATTGTTTAAAAAGGTGTGATAACCCTGATGCCATCTTTTAGTAATGAATTTTGAAGAGCACCAGCATTTACTGACTTATCTTCCTTTCAGTAGAAGAGAATGCCTTCTTGAACACCTTATCAGAAATGTATTAATGGAGGTTTTAGTGGATTTGGGGGCCTTGGAAATTTACTTAATAGTTTTGCATATTTTTATCCTGCTTATTATTTAAAATATCAGGTGAGTTTATGAATGAAGTTCAGGACTGGTTAAAGATGGTAATACATAGTTTTCACATATAAAAAAATCTGGTGTTGCGTATTTTATGGCTGTTAAATTTAGCAGAACTGCTGACATCAGAAGACACAGTGGTGCATTTGTGCGTTTGTTTCCATCTATATATATTTTTTTAATTAACCCAGAAATTAAAACGGACATACAAAAATCTTGGTAATTTTATTATCAAAATATTAAAAGAGTTCAAAGACTTTCTAATAATCTGGGAAATTAACAAGCTACTAAATGAATACATAGTTACTGCACAAACGTTGCTCTTTTTTCATTCTAAGAAGTGTTGATCAAAAATGGTCAGCAAATTAGATGTGACATCCTAGATACAATCTTTTTAAATGGAGCAAGTACTTGTATTCAGAACTGTATCCAGTTTATTTTTATAGCTAGTTAATGTACTATAATAAAAATAGGCATAGCAAATATGCTGTCGTGGTTTCAGCCCAGCCAGTAACAAAGCACCACGAAGCCGCTCGCTCACTCCCCACCCCCGTCCCTGGCCACGTTGGGATGAGGAGAAAATACAAAGGCAGGCTCGTGGGTCGAGACAAGGACTGGGAGGGATCACTCCCCACTTATGGTCACGGGCAAAAGACAGGCTCAACTTGGGGAAGAAACAAAATCAATTTAATTGACTACAAATCAAAACAAAAACAAAACACAAGGATATTAGGAAGGGAAACCAAACCTCAGAACACCTCCCCCCACCCCTCCCGCCTTCCCGGCTCAGCTCCATTCCCGGTGCTTTCTACCTCCTCCCCCCGGCGGCGCAGGGGAACAGGGGATGGGGGTTGAGTCAGCTCACCACACATCGTCTCTGCTGCTCCTTTCCTCAGGGNGTCTCACACTGCTTCAGCGCTGTTTTTACCATGGAGTCACGGCCATCTTCGGGAGCCTCCGCTCCACCATGGACCTCCCTGGGCTGCAGGGGGACAGCCTGCCTTCTCACCACGGGCTGCAGGGCCATCAGCCTCCTCAGGCGCCCCCTCCTCCCCCTCCTTCTTCACTGGCTCCAGTATCGGCAGAGATGTTCCTCTCACTTTTCCCAACCCCCCACACTGCCCGTTCCCCTTCTTAAATAAGTTCTCCCAGAGGCGCTACCACCGTCACTCCCCTCCCAGAGGCAGGTCTGACATTTTGGCGCTGGGGAAGCTTCTAGCAGCTTCTTAAAGGAGCCATCTCTGCAGCCCCCCTCCCCTGCCACCAAAGAAAACCGCGCCACACAAACCCATAACATATGCAAATACTGGAAATTTTTCCAATATTATTGGAACTTTTTCCCAATATTATTGGAAGAATATTGTTGAATACATAGATATTTAACTTGATACCTGAGATAAAGAAATGTGTTTTTATTTCCTGTGCAAGTAAAATCAAAACTGTGGAATTTACTACCACAGAAATGGTTGTTTCATTGTACAATGTATGTAGAATAAATTATCCCTGTTCTTTTATATGCAAATGTGGCAAAAAGGTAAAAATATGGTCTAGATGAAGAACAAAAGCTGCTTACTTTTTTAGAAAAGAAGGAAGACCCATCTGGTGTTATGCCTTGCAAACAAAAGGAGAAAAAATTATTTTAAACGCTGAAAGACATTTAGTTTCCAGAGCTCCATTAGAACCAAAGATCTGATTCTCAGAACTATGTAAAGACAGTGGGAGAACTGCTGCAGGTGACTTCTGAAAAACCAGAAGAGCCACTTCAGACCACAAATGAAGAGACTGCTGTGTCTCATTTTGCTGCTTGGTTCTTACTTTTGCTATTACCATCTGGCCATATCAATGTACTGGATTGTTTTAAAGCAATAGATTGCTATATGTCTTCTACCTTCTTATTTGAGGCTCACTGCTGTTGTAATTTGAGTGCAAATTAAGCAAGAGAATTCAGTAGCCGTCCAGTGCACAGTATATGAATAGCTTTTAATAATGTGCACTGTTGGAGCTTATACAAATGATTTTTTCTTTGAACTTTACTTTCTTCTTTTTATAAGTATTCTAATGCTCTGCAGCATTAAACCCACCTCTCTCCCTTTATCAGTAACTTAAAAGGAGAGATTTTTATGTGCCAACATCAGGCAGCTGGCACAAAGTTAACTGAGTGCTAATTACAGTTCAGAAATTTTCTGTGATCAGAACTGATTATGCACAAAGCCAAAAAGTGTCCTCCTGCTTGGTTCCAATCTTTGCTGGGTTCTAGGTACCTTAGGACTGCAGTTCCTCAAGCATTCAAGTACATAAAATCAATAAATTTTTAAGTTAACCCATTTTATTAATACCTGTTGAAGAGTCATGAGGAGACTGTTCACTCTACATTTCATTTTACCTAGGGTTGCAATTAGAAAAGTGCTTCCGTTAAGACTGTCTTCTGTGGGGATTAAGTATTTGCTAAATCCTGGAATCAAGGGGGCTTTCTACATACAAATATTTTATTGAATCAAAGCCATTATAACCTCTAAACAGTGAAGGTGTGTAAGGATTTCCCATGAAGACTTGGAGAAGGGGAACAGCTGTAAGGTCCAGAGGACGGAGAGGATTCATTTGGGACTGATTCTCAGATGGTCTTACACTTACCAGACGAGGATTAAATGTTTTTTTACATAGTGCGTAAAATGTGCAAAACATATGACATCTCAAAAGTTGTTGACATCATCAAGATTTAAGCAGTTGTGTAAAACTGATTGCTTCTCCCCCGCTCCAAACTGGTCATTGAGTTAAATAAACATTAAGAATCAGAAGTCTTCACAGGAGTATAACACTTGAATTCAATACCTTCCAAAAGCATTTGTACTACAAGTTATGTCTTTTTAATATAATCATTACTAAACTTGCATGTTGTCAGAACTTATAACATGAGAAAAGACTGTTAACTTTTTCCGTTAATTGAAGTAATAATTCTTTAATATTTTGCTGTTAGTCGAAAATGTTATTAAATAGTTTCCTAAATGTATTTTGATTTGTTTAATACTTTCTGCTTTAAATTTCTTTGTGACCTTATGAGTGCAATAGAATAAACTGTTATTTTTTCTTATACGTTAACTTTGTGTTTAACCAGATTACAAAATAGACTGTGTATTTACAGATACTTTCAGAATATTAGTTTAATATGCTTTTCTGAGGAAGACTTCTGCTTCAGTACTAGTCAGCATATATTTTTAAATGGCTCAGATGTTAAAACTACCTTGTAATATAATGAACTCAGTCCTGTATAATTATTCCAGTGTAATTACTTTAATCTAAAATTTTGCAATTACATTTTCTATTTTCAAATTCCAGTCATCAACTATATCTGCTGCTGCAACTGATGAACTGTAATGCTTATCTGCAGATGTTTCATTTCTACTTATAACTTTCTTAAATCCTGATTGTGTTAGGATGAAACTCTACAGGTCTTTATGAAGGGGAGAAACGTTCAGCCTTCCTCATAAAGCATGGAGAGGGAGAGACTTTTTATTATTACTAAAAAGAAAACTTTGCAATGCGGTTAAGATAGAAAGTTGAGATTTGTCTAGAAAAAATGTCTCTACAGTTAAGAATACTTGAGTTTTACAGTGAAAACGGGTCTAGGTTGGGTTGAACTACACTTTTTAGATGTGCAGAAAAGGTTTCATTCTGCATGGTCTCATTGACATCAGTGTAGGCTCTCAGCTATTTTAAGCGCATATGAACTCAGCTGTCCAGCAGAGAACCACGTAGTGCTCTGTTAAAAGTCTCCAACTATAAGGCCCACAATTTTGAAGAAAGAACCAAGAGTTCTTATTGGTATTAGGCTGGAAGTATCAATTATTTACTCCAAAGTACTTGTGTAGAGTCCCCTTCAACCATATAGGCAGCCTAGAACTGAAACTGTTTTGTTTGCCTAACTTTGAGTACGCAAGTACACCAGGAAACAACTAATCTTCACAAACAAAGCAAAAGTATGACAGCAATAAGAGTTATTCAGGAGATGGAATATATGTGTTGATTTCCTCCCACACTGGTGACTGATAGTTCCTTACATTTTTGCTGAAAGGTTGCATGGTTCTTAATGCATTCATTGTTAGAAGAAAAAAGCCCAAACAAAGCAGTGAATAATATTCTGATGGCAATTATTTTCCTATTTTTGAGCTGCTTAGGCAGGAGGTACTTTTATTCATGGGTAATTATTCTCTGCAAATTGTCCAAAAGTTTTGATAACTATTACTTGAACCAAATATTGTACCAGCATTTCTCTTCATTCAGTTTCTCACTCAAGTGCCCTAGTATGTTGCATGAACTAGCCTCAAAATTAATTTTTAGTTTTTCTAAAAAGTGTCAGAGTGACAAAGCTACGGCTTTGGAATTGACAGTTTTTGCCACAAGGCCTCTTTTGGCTGTGATAAAATTAGAAGGTAGAGGATTATTACTTTTTCCTCATATTTGGGGGGGTTTATTATCAGTTTGCTTTCTCTCACATTTTTTATTTCCAGTATAAATTTGCTCATCATTTGTAGTATATGTGTAGAACTTGTATTTATTATATTCTTTTCAAAGGGTCTTGATTCCTTTTGCAATGGTAATGATTTGTCTTTCTATACACTGAGTGGTGTGGATAATTAACTTGCAGTAAATAGGATCAAATTTTGAGGACTTGCTTATCAAAATCAGTAGGCACCTAGGTGATTGTGTAACCTCTCTTATTTTTGCAGCCTCATTTGCCCTGCTTCTTCAATCATTACTTTTTGCGGATATAATTTTGCAGTTATCCCAGAAGTAGGACTTCAGAGTGTACTGTGTATTTCCCAAGATTCAGAGAAATAATGTTATTCTTAAAACAAAACCCGGACAGGTCTCATTTTAGTACATCTCATAATGTTAATTTCTTGTACATTTTTACGTAATGTTAAATCATGAACTAGTCTAGTGTTTATTTAGGGAGTTTTTCCTCACTCTCCCAATTCTACTGATTACTATCACTGAACATTTGGCACATTGATTTTTTAGTTGTTTTTTGTTTTTAAATCTCTC
>VYZV01038536.1:140054-150634 GCA_013401275.1 Pandion haliaetus | reverse complement strand
CATATGGATGTATTAATGTATGTACACATATGTTACCTGCTACAAACACAGGTACAAAAATCAATACAGTAAATTAGTTGATGTTAGATTGCACTTTAAAGCATAAATACCAATTTAAGCAAAAATAGTATTGATTTCAGAAGGGCAGGATTTTAGCAAAGTATGAAAAGGTGTATTAAATGCAACGATATAGAAAGGTATTGAAATATTCAGCTTTTCAAATTTTTTCTTTTTGCAGGTAGATGCCTAAAACAGTCATCTTTGCNGACTCACACAGGTGAAGTATATAATTGTCCATGTAACTTGTTTGAAGTCAGTCGGGTTCCAATGTTATTGTTCCTGTGTATACCTCTTCTGAATTTTTCTTTATATATTTTTCCCTTCAAAGTCTGCTGGAATTTGTTAGGAGTTTTTTTGATATTGCTGCTAGAGGAAAAGATACCAAGTTGTATCTGACAGCCTGAGAGAGGCAAGACTACTGCAGCTCCGTGTCCCCAGCTCCAGCCAGTAGCAAGGCTGAAAACGTATTTCCTGTAGGACTCTGGCACATCTCACTTTTTCTTTGTCTGAACCAGAAGCAGCTCCTAACTCTACCTTCTTTCTTATCCCCTCTTTAAAGACTTTTCTTAATACTGTTATGGTTTTTTTAATATGTAAAAGGCTATGAATTTGGGTTAGATTCACTGCAGTGGGAAGTAGTATACATAGCTGTTTTGGGCAGGAATCTAAATCTAACCTACTTCATATTGCTGGAAGAAAAGAACACTCCTTTACTCTGGGCAAGCTGGAAACCGCTTCTTAGTTTTGAAGCTAACTTTTACCTTCTTTAATATACTAAACATGCTTTGTCTGCAGCCTCCTGAAAATTGGGAGAAAACAGCTATAGGTGATCCAAAATTTGCAGGCTTATACAGACATTTTCTTGCAGATATTACTGCATCACAGTTATTTAAAAGTAGTGTTTTTTAACAAATTTACACAAGAGTGATGCTGGCTTAAGTTCCAAAGGGTTTGCAGCTCAATCTAATTCTGTGGATTTACAAATACCTGCGCAGTACTCTTGTGCTTATTCATTGCAAGAAAAGACTCTTCATTTAATAGGAACCATTATTCACCTAGTTTCCAGTGAATTAATTTCAGATGGGGAGTGCTTTTTCACTAATGATTTTGTTTTGTCTTCCTAAATTACAAATATATTTTCTGTTCCTCTGCATTTCAGTCCTGCTGTCATGGATACAATTGACAAAACTCCTATATAGCTTACATATGCTATGTGTACATCTATTTGTAAGGTTTTTCAATACAACATGGACCGAGTTTCATTTTGAGTGAAATGCCTTAGCCCCTCGCTTTATGGGCTGTGTCTTTGCAAAGCACAGTTGTCTTGCATATGCCCCAGCATAGGTAGATTGATGGTGGTTTCTGTAGTATTAGAGAAGCCAGGAACTGAAGCAGAATATATCCTTAGACCATCCTTTAGGAATTACAGGAATGAAGAGAGTTTATTTTCTGCTAGGTATCTTCCTCTGATCCTTTCTTCTGGGTGGGCATATCTTTGAAGCTTTGCTGACTAATTTTTACTTTGAGTTCTGCAATCCACCACCCACCCACCCCACCCCCCCCAAAAAACAAACAAACAAACAACCCCAAACCCCCCAAAACCAAACACAACCCCACCAAGTATAATTTGAAAGGTACAAAATGGCTTACAAAGAATGAAATAAAGCCACGATGTAGCCTGCTGACAGTGCCAGCTGCTAAAATCTTTGTAGTCCTTCCAGTCCAGGGGCACAACTGAGTTGCCCTGTCTGAACACTAAATAACTCCATAGGTAGGATGTTTCTAGCAAGTCCATCCATTTCAATACAATCTGGTAGTAAATATATTTCTTTTGTATTGTTTTTATGTTCACATTTAACCGTATCCTCAAGTCCTAGTTTTCTGATGGCATCTTTTATTTTGTTTCAATGACGGGCCTTCCTTTTTTAGTAAAGGGATATAAAAGTGGTACCAGCCTCTGGACGGGCTGCCTTTGTGACAGGAACTGGCAGGTTCTCATTAATTCCAACCGCAGGGCCCCAAGGTCCACTATTGCTGTAAAAACATCTGCAGAAGGATTCATGGCGCACAGCAGGCTTTCTTCTTGCTGAGACAAGAAAAGAAGCAACAGCAACCAATTCCTGACCTAGATTAGTCAGCACACAATTTATTTTGTACTGGGGGGATGTTGTGAAGGAGACTAGCATGATGAAGACCAGCTAAGATACTGGAGAAGGCTATGAAGAGTCAATTGCAATGAATCTTAATACCTTCTATCATTTAGTCATGAGGTTAAAAGACAAGTTAAATGCCCTTTGGGAGGAGACATGATGGGATAGTCCTGGTGTAAGGATTTATTGTCGAATGTAAGAATTAATTAAGAATTAATCATATAAATTAGTGTCAGTGAAAAAAATATGCCCTTAGAACAGAATAAACTGTGAGTGCTAGACCTCCTGAGGCTATAGGGCCTCAGAGGGTGAGTGAATAGAGAAAAAAGGAGCTATGACCTATGCTTCAAATTTACATGGTTATGCCGTGTAGTGCTCAACTATCAAGTACTGGAACTTTTTTCAGGAAGGGGATCAAACAGGTAGAGATGCTCATGTTTTGCATTGATGAGAGCAATCAAGGGCAGAGAGTAGTTCTGGGCTTTATGGGAATAATTTATTTTGGGAAAAAGAGTCTATTAATCATTGTGGATAACTGATAACTAGGAAAGTTGTTCTGGCTACAATGGTTCCACCACGGATGTAACTCTGGGCTTTGGCAGGTGTCGTTCATCTGAGAGGGAAGTCTGTTGGCCAGAGAAAGGATGGTAGAGCCTTGGATTGCAAGAAGTCTTGTGCTGTTCCCCGTGGGTAAAACATTCACTGCTGTAACTACAATCAAATTGAGTTAATCTCTGGGATTGTTTTGTAGCTGAAAACACAGTGGAGGCAGAACTCTGGACATGGTAAGGCAATAATGTATAATGTCTTGTATTTCTATTGTCATTAAAACTAAGCTGTGCAAAGGCTGAGTCTCTAGGGCCTAACGAGCTAGGGACAGCCTCCACACATCTTGCATCAAAGCCTTATCTCTGTCTTGATGTCTTCCCTGATACTGTGCTCATTAGGAGGCAAACTTCCCCATCCCACCAAAGTGAAACTTCCATTTTGTGTTTTTTGCCATTATTCTGTACTGACTGTACAGCCCTGCTTTTAGCATCAGGCCAAAAAAAGTGATCCCAAGCTCCTCTTTTGACCTCATACGGCTTCTGTTACTGCTTATACAGCCAGGTCTTTCACATGCCTGGTGTGGCACCACCGTTCCTTTCTACGTTCCGGGGAGCGGACAGCTGGCTTTTAAAGCCCAGCAAACTCTGAGTCAGGCTTCTCTCTGCTCCTACAATTTATAACCTTGATCTAGGAGCTAAGATGAGTCCTTTGAGGAAGACTTGTTACACTAGAAGGTAAGAGAAGGAAAGGTAAAGGATGACAAAGGACTGAGCGTTTGTTCAAAGCAGACATCTGATTCTCTTGATCTGGACTTGAGAGCGAAGCACTCTGTGTGGTACGAACAGTGTGTGCATCCCTGCTATTCCCATGGCTCAGCCCCTCTTCTGGCTCCCTCTCTATGGTGGGGCTAATAGCACAGCTGGGCAGGCACTGGCTGCTGTCCCTGGGCATCTGACAGGATAGGGAGTAGGAGCTGGATTTTTCACATATCAAAAGGGAAGGTTTGGTGGTAGGAAGGGCAGGAAAGGGACAAGTATGTGTATCTTTCCTTCTAAAGTTGTCTTTAAAAAAAAAAAAAAACAAAAAAACCCAAAAAACAGTGCATGGGGAGTTATTTAAAAAAAAAGCTGTGTGGATTTGAGATACTTCTACTCCCCTCAGTAGAGGGCTCTACTTAGAGCCCTAATTTGCAAGAATCAGTTACAGGTCTACAGGTGCCAATGCGGTAGGAGATTTGACTGAAAAGCTGCATGTTCTCAGTGTGCTCTGTGATCATGACAAAGTAACTGGCTAGGAGCCTGGTTCTCCTTGCTTTATAGTAACTGCAACACAACTTCATTGGCTCAGTCTCTCATTTATTTGCAGCAGGAACCATACAGCAAATCGCCTTGCTTCTGGATTTCATCTCTTGTTTAAATTTTTTCACTTGCTTTTTGTCTCATCAACTTTCCTCCTTCTTGCCCCCGTGGTTTTAACATTGCGCAGGGAGTGCGGAGGGCTGCTGGAATGCACATAAACAGGGCAAAAAGACAGGGGCTGCGCTGCTGAAAGGTCAGACCAGCCTGGCTGCACACAATGAGGAGCAGGCTGGGCAGTGGAAATTTACAGCCCTTAGCTGGGCTGCAGATCGCTTCTCTTGCAAGAACTGTCCCACTCCTTGGGAAATGTGATACCTGCTGAGGAGACTCAGTGTAGAGAAGACTGAGTGCTCTTGAAAGTTTTGTTGCAAAGGACTGTTTTCATTTGAGGAGAGAAGAATTTGGGTTTATTAATCACATACTTTTAATGAAGAAAATTTGCTTTAATCACCCTAATATAAATCTGCTATTTATAGTGTCAGAATCTGCAAACATTTGTGTTTTACCTGTATTTGTTCACTGAAAACTATCATCATCTTAAACATGATAATCCTGCAGAAAAATGATAGCAAGCATGACTCAGTATGGGAAAAGTGATCTACAGAAATAGGAATGGGATTTGGTAAGAACTGACTTCAGTCTTTAGTCCTTTACTGTGTATTGTATCGGAGCATACATACACAGTTATGCAATAATACTTGCTTGTAGCTATTTGCGTTTCATAGGGATATGGAGTGGTAATCAGTGGTAAATGCTGGTGTAAAACTCATTCATCCACAATAAAGAGCTGTTTGTCAAAGAACTTCATTTGCTAGACATGATATGGAATTTATCTTTCTACTTACGCTAACTGCTTTTAGTAGGAACTCGTTCAATGCTGTTTAATTTATTTTTACATGACGTTCTAGTAACTGCTATCAAAAGATCTGGGTGAAGGGTCATGACAACAGTCCAGCTATTTAGCACAGTTTTTCTGTAAACAAATCAGTGAATTGTTTGACCAGCATGAAGTAATAATTCCACAATGCATTCTGAATGAATGTGCTACAGATACAAAGAAGTTTCATTAACTAGTGTGAACCTCCAAAATGAAAAGGAAGTATAGAAAAAAAACCCTTGTGAAATGCATGTTAGAACTGGAGCTGGAGCTGTGGGTCATGCAGCATGTTTTGGGTCTGGCTGTTTGGAAAGGATGGGTTTCTCCTTACAGTAAACTGACTGGTTTTGCTTATATTTCAATAGTGCCTTAAGTCTGAACTCTCATTCTAACAGGTGTTGCCCTGTGACAGGCATACTGTGACATTATTACTCTTGCCACAAAAAGTATGTAGTTTAAGTTAATGAGGTACAGCGTCCTTACTCCCATTTTGAGGGGATGAGGAACTAAGGGTCAGACATACCAAGTGACTTTTAATCAGCATCATGAAGGAGTCTGTAGAAGCAAGCTCTGGGCTTTGTTCTGGTTCCTCAGCTGCAAGACCTTCTGCTTCCCTGCCCATCTTAATTTAGTTGAAAATAGTTATCCACAGCCATGTCACGTGGCTTAGAGGCATAACTGCCATGTGGGGTGCACAGACCCCAGACATCTCCCACTACATGTATACCTGGCTCACCTTTAGCTGAAGTCCTGCAGAAAATTAACCTGGAAGATAATTTCCAATGGAGAAAGACCTGATAGCATGGGCTGAGTATTGGCTTTTTATTTAGATGACTTGGTAGTAAAGAAGGGTTACATTTATCTGTCCTTTTTCTTATTCTATCATTTGGCTTCTTCAGGAACACTTTCAAAGTGTTCATGAAACACAGCCTTTACCACAGTCAATACCAAAGACCGTCCTGCAAAGTACGTTAAATTAACTCCCGATAAATATGGCTTTTCCTCTTTGCATACCTTGTGATGATCCATAGAGTTCTTTAGGAAATATACAAGCTTCACGCACTTCTCGCCCACCCCCCACCTCCCATCTGTTCTCCCAGCCATGAATCTCTGGCAATTCACAAAGGCAGTGATAAGACAGGAAAGTGGTCAGGAACTCAGTGATGTTGGGAACCCTGTGAGGCCTAAACTAGCAGTAATCTGTTCTATTATGAAGCTGAAAGTGGTTTGGCTGTTCTGCTTAGATGCACCCAATCATACAGATATATTTTTATGGTGTTTTTGAATACCTGCATCTTTGTAGAAACTCTCTTATCGGAAGAGATAAGAGTTGGAGCAATTCACAGTTTCAGTCAGATGGGGCATGTTATCAGTTTGGGGTGATTTTAAAATACAGGGTGACCAGAATGGTAATAAGTATGTGGAAAGTGCATCACTAACTGGTGACTAAACTCTGATGCAGCAGAGACAATTCAAAATACCAGCAGTCCAGATTATCACTGTAGATGTGATTTACAATACTGGTCAGAACAAGCTGATAGCAGATGTTAAAATTAAACCATATAGACAAGCTTTGGGTATGTACTCCACAAATGTCTTGCCAACTACTGAAAAATAGGATTTATCACTTGCTTGCTACTATTTTGCATACCACTGCTTTGTGAGAGGCAGTGTGTTAACACTGAGTCTATGAAAGAATTACTTGACTCACTAATGACAACCTTATGCAATAACTGCAGCATTTCAAACCTTACTTCAATGCTTTTATACAATGCTTCTAATCAGTTTACACAGAAAGACAGCTTTAGGCAGGCTAATTTAGGCTAATTTAAATGGCTACCCAGCTTTGTGGTAAAGGGAGCAAGAGAACTTCTAGACATCAATCCAGCTCCAAACCTCTATACTATTCATGATCAGCACTACCTATGAGTTTCTTGGCCTTAGGCCTTCCTCATTAACTGCTCCATAAAATACCATAGTGGTAAGGTCCATGGGTGACCAAATGGAAAAAGGGCTGAGACCTACTTCCTAGTCTTGTTTCTGGCCATTTGAATGGACACCAAATGCTTTTCATGAGCTCTATTCCCATATCAGTGGAACGGATAAAAATAATATTTTGAACTGAATCTCTGTTCCCATTTACTTAAGTAAATATCCAATCATACTCTTTTTCCATGAAGACTGAAGTAAAGACAACATTTGACACTTCGTTGTGAAGTCTCAGTACGTGCGGGGAAGTGTGCTGTCTGAGAAACCCACAGGGCAAAAAAATTCCAGGCGCAAATGATGCCATTTAACCCCTCAAGCAGCTTCCCTGCTGTGTGGGGAATCCCATTCTCTAACAGACCAGCCAGTTACATCATGTGGAAAGATAACTTTTGTCCAGCAAACAGATGGCTAAAATGCGAAGAGAAGAATCTCCTTCCTCTCTATCCTTCTGTTTTGTGGGGCCTAGATGCAAATTACTGTTCAATTTGAAAACCTAGTTCTTGGTTCTGGCTGCCCGTGGTAGTACCACCACAAATTTACTGTAGTATCAACTGACTACAGAAAGATATGTTAGACTTGCAGCACAGAACACTCAGAGGTGATATTGAAACATGCCGACTAGCTGAATACGTAGCTCCATTAAGAAAGGTAAACGGGAGGGTGATCTTTTGTTGTTCTTTAGAATACACTGGGCAAGCTCTGAGAAGGTTTGAAGGCAAAGTCTCTTTCCTGTACTTAAAGCTTAAACAGTGCTAGATACCTTCAAGACGATGCAAGAAATAAGCAGCATGCAAATGAGTGTTACTTTTCCAGTTCTGAACAGACTCTCTGCATGCTGCCAGAGATGATTTGTGACCTCTGTCATGACTGTTTCAATGGAGCTTCAGTTGCCAATATTAGCACAGGCTGCTCTCAGAGTAACTTGGATACTATCTGTGTATATGAGGTTGTTTAGTGTGAGTCTGGCAGAGTGGTAACCACTAGCAGGGGTTTGTTTAGCTTTCCTCGAGATTGCAGAAGGTCATCTCTAGCAGTAACATAGCTTATTGCAGTTCACTTCACAACACTATGTTTTGGCTATGGGTTTTACTTTAAATCCGTTCTTGGCCAGTAAGTGGCCACAGATGAAAAGTATAACGCACTGGTACTGATTAGGAGTGCTCTATGACCTACTTGAGAGAGGTAGAAGGGATCTACTGTCAGTCCCAGCTGGAGATGTAAAAATTATTTTCAATTTATCTCTATAGTCAGCCAGTGGTCTGGAAAGAAATCTTGCTTAGGGTAACGGATTGTCTCAAAGTAAAAAAACTATATGCATTTGGATGGAAGACTTCCAGTCTTTTAAACTGGACCCCCACCCCAAGAAAACCTAAACTTTTCTATTTTTTTACCTTTTACTGTATCAGGAGCTGATAGCTTTGTCATTTAAAGTCCAAAATGAATATCTTAACTCCAGTTGTTTTTAAACAAACAGACAGTTAGTATATGTGTACTTGGAGCCAGGAAGCTTGTAGACCAATGCAGATTTCTTCTTGTCTGTTCACATTTCAGGTTTTTCTTCTTCCCTACATATACCCCCTTAGTTCTTTAGGGATTTCATCACAGTGATGTGAAAGACCCTGAAATTCAAAGTTGATTCATAATGTTTGTGCTTCCTGTAGAAATATAAAATATTAGTACATTATACTGCTAGCATACTAGTGTATTATTATGTTGCAATATGATATGCTGTCCTCTGGGTCCCATGATGTTCTAAATGCCCTCAAACTTAGCACTGTGGTGACTGCTGGGCAGCGAAGAAAAAAAAAAAAGCAATATCATACATATTCTGCATTGATAAACCCAACACAAAGCCTGTATGGAAGAGATAGTATCTAAAAGTAGCTTGGTTAACTCTACATGACACTATGATGGGTCTGTGAAGTAGCAAAGTCTGGATTTCCTTTAGGTTTCTGTCTTCTTTTTTAACTGTCAGTGCTAGATGAAACGTTTCTGTTAATTGTAATATTTGATACCCATGCATCTATGGAGTTTGATGTTTAACTGTATTGTATGCTACCTTTTAGCAAACTCTAAAATGGCTGAATCAAAATACAATCACGGGACTAATGTGAATTTTTGTATTTCTTTTGTTGAAGAACACCATACAATGTTGTTTTTCAAATTCTGAAGAAATCCAAACAGCTACCCATGGAGCTTTGCTGCCCCTCTCTTTTCGGTGCAGGGCTGGTGTTCTGCAGCTCTCAAGCATTTTCAGGCATTGAATAATGCGACATCCCTTCAGAAAATGGTTTAATAGTCAGGGGGCCTGGTACCTGCATTTTGAGAGCGCTGCCTGACCCACCCACGTAATTTTCTGTTCAGATTACTCATGCTTCTGGCAGAGCTAGCCTGCCTTTCTCTTGAGCTGGCCATAACACAGGTGCAAATTAACACTGTAAAGTATTAACTTCAGCTCATTTTGTGGGTGAAAAGCTAAAGAAATCCATAACCTGAGTTCATGTCTGTGTCCTTGCCTGAAATGTTTTTGAGCCTGAGACTAGTGATGTGCGCATTTTGGAGGCCGTGGATTAAAGGTACAAATTATGAATTGCAGCATTTTTATGCCCTTGTTGAAGATGTATCCCATCAATTCCAAGAGAAAACAGCTCTCACACCAAGGAATACAACTGTAGCATTCATGTGTAGTCAGATCCAAGTAAAATTAAATCCAAAGTGGCAACAGCCCAGGATGAAACTTGATGCTCATTGTACATAAATAGCAGAGGGACTGTCATATGACAGGCTATAATCAATAAAACATGCCTGTTGTGACAAATCTGCATGTCAGGTGTCCTTACTGAGACAGAATGTTGTTGCTGTTGTATACCTTGCCTATCTCCTGGCTTTATTCCTCACATAGAATTAACTTATAGTTCTTTCCACCAAAACAAAGAACTGGACTGAGCAAATGAACGAAACACTCTTTTATGCAGATGCTACATGCTGTATCTTTAGCTTTGCTAAAATAATTTATGTGCAGAAATGCGTTCTTTGAACAAAATTGATTTTTTTTCCCCTAATAAGAAATTTAGGATCTTTTGTTTTGCCCAATTAGTAGTCATTAGAACACTTTGAAAGATTGAGGTCAGCCTTGGTAGATACTATTCATGCTTTTTCCTTTGCACAATGTTACACGTCCAGAATTGTTCCAGGGGACAAATGTGTTCAGCAGATAAGTTGGGGGTTTTTTTTCCCAACACTTTGATGCTTTGTGTGATCACATCACGATACTACCGTAAGAATTTATTTGCTATTTTTGTATATATCGATTTGTAATTGTTTGTAGCTACAATTGCTTGTAGCTCTAATACTGTAATTGCTTCTGCAATTTAACATGTAGAGATTTTTATTCTATTAAAAATATGTAAAGCTGTATTAAGATTAGTAGGGGGGGAGGGGAAGTTTGTGGTGGCTCCAAAGAAAACAGTAGAACAAGGGTTAAAAGGAAAGGTATGTTGTTAATGGGCATAGAATGCCAAATGTGTGATTTCATTCAAATGAAGAAGAGGAACTAACTGAAGATAAGGTGCCAGGAAGATGTGGAACTGAACTGGA
>VYZV01038536.1:110310-140002 GCA_013401275.1 Pandion haliaetus | reverse complement strand
ACGTGGTGCTTGTGGGTGTATAAGTGTGAGAGTATGAGTGAGTAAAGTCAGTGTAGCCAGAGATTTCTTTTTTTAAATAAATACCATCTTCCCTTTCATCAGATCTCATATGGAATTTTATTACACAAGTTTTCTACAACCAGGTTAAAATATTAATGTACAAATGTTTGGAGGGCCACAGAATTGACTGAAAATTGGTACATTATGGAAGGGGATGCAGGAATTTTCCTCTAATTTGATAATTCCTTATGGCAATTTTAAAACTTAGTTTTAGTTCACTACAACTTTTGCTAACAAATTCCAGTCATGGAGGAGGTCTCTTATTCACCATACAATGTGTTTTTGTGGCTTACAGGTAGTCAGAGAAGCACTTGCTAGCAGTCTGTACAAAGTCAGCCAGTCACCTTGCTTTGGCTTCCTCTAGCATGTTAAGTGAAGGTGCTTGACTACCTCACATCACTTTTCCACTGGAGGAACCAGAGATGTTGGCTCAGGAGTACTGAAGAAACACAAATGCCTACACACAGGTTTAGAAGTGGCTCATGAGAACTTCTATTAAGAGGTGCCCCTCCCTATGACAATTCTTGATAACACTGTTCTACCTTGACTTTGGAGGATGTTTTTTGCATACTGTAGTTTTGTGGATTGCTGTATGCATCCAATCCTCAGCTGACATCTAGGTTCGCATCTACTGGAAGTAGGCAAAAGTCTTCAGTAACTAGGACAGAGCAAGTCTTGAGGTACTGTAGGACCTAATGTGTTGTGTTCTCAGAATATCCTGTATTTCTCCCCTTTTCCCTGTTCTTGTTTTCCCCGATTTCATGAGTGCCAGGTGATGCTCATTTGAAACAGAGCACTGATGAAGGTCCCTGAAACCTCTATCAGCAGCAGTGGCCCTTTAGCACTTCTCAGAAAGGTACAAATAAGGCTTGAAGGGTACTCTGATTTGGGCCAGGCAGGAATTTATCTGGGATTTGAGGAATCCTCAGGGATTATCCAGCTAAATGTCTAGTTATTGAAGAAAAGCTTCTGTTCTTATTTATACCACCATTTATAATATTCCCCGCGGAGTCCCGTTTTTAAGATTACATTTACTATACCTTCTGTTAGATCCAGCTTCCATTTGAAATCATGAAAAGCCAAAAGCAAGAAAATCTCCTTTTGGTTTCAGGCAATGCTGCAGTCTCTTCCCTGGCCCTCTGAGGAACATCTCAAAATACAGTGTCCCTCATCAGGCTTCATTCATGACTTCTTCTTCCAACCAGAGAATCCCTGAGCTGTATTTCCTCATTTCCCTTTTCTTAATAGTCCATTTTCCTTTCTCACCTTCTCACATTACTGTCCTGGCATTCTTCTGCATGTGATATTGATATAGTTCTTAGCTGTAAATGGATTTCTTCTGGACCTTGAATGGTCTGGGAATTGCATTACACTTCAAGGTGACTTTCTCTTTAGTTACAGCTGTGATCTATCTGCTAGCAGGCTGCAAAGTCTTAGCTCTACCCTGCTAGTGTCATTTGATGCATTTTTCCTCTTAAATAAGGATAAGAATTTCCTTGAAACAAATTGTTATTCTTGGCCCAACATTGCCTGACAGTTTCTGATGAAGTCATATTGTGATCCACCTCTTTCTACCAAACGGATGAAGAAACCATCAGCATTTTACTATGAAACTGTTGATGCTTAGCTTTTAGAAAATTTGAGCTTCTGGGATTGCCATGGATCTCCATTCCTGGAATCAAATCCTAGTATAATTCTGAAAGGGGAATACAGATTAAATGAAACAGTATGAAATTAAAAACTTTCCCTTTTCATATGATAATCTGATCAGAACTGATGCATTGTTTTATATTTTATTACCTTCATAGGAGAGATTTGTGACAGGTTCTTGCCTCATGGTGTTTTGATACAGGTTTTTGTGCAGTAAGTAAATGTGAATGTGTCTTGATAGGGTTATTTGGACAGCTATTTGATCCTCTATTTCAGCATTATTAATACTTCTAGCAAGAAAGCTCTTTCTAAAGGCTCTCAGAGGTTCTAGTTCATCTGGATAAATGTATAACATTTCATATCATCTCTACAGTGCAGTAAGAATGTTTTTCTTGGGAAGTTTCTCATCTTCTTTCTTAACAAACTGTCATGAATGATGAAGGAACTATGACAAGACTCTGCAGATCCGTCTCAATTCTCTGTATAAACTTACTTGTGCTATTGGAGAGGAAAGGTTGGTGTCTGAATTATGACGTTTATTTTTTCTAGGAAAGATTGGTTTACTTTACAAATTTCAAGTAATATATTTAAGCTGGTTTAAAGAAAGGATTTGGTTTTGTACCTTAGATAAGTGACAGACATTTTAATTTAGGTCCCTCTGCAACACAAACATAAATAATATTTGGAGTAGGGGAGGGATCAAAACTACATTAACTTCATTTTGAAAAGGTGAAGTGGAGGATAGCACAATTTCTAGTGATGACTCGTGTGAGTGTTTACTTTACATTATGTTGCATTGTTTGATTAATCTATTTTGTCTCTTATAATTTCTTTGTCTGGATGATAGGCCACAATGAAGAATATTTTAGTGGAGTTATTGAAGGTGAGGGACCTGACTCATGACTGAAACTTGTGACTACTTTCACAAAGATGATAATTACTCACAACAGAATTGTCCCATCTTACTTTGGCATCTACGAGAGATGAGAATCCCTCTGCCCAGGGGAGTGTGATACGACAGTGGTACCACTCCATGCAGTAGAAAAGAATTCCACAAGATCCAGACAAACTTTTTCTGTGTGTGTTTATTGTCTAGGCCAGTGGTATGGGTGTGCCTATCATATGCCCTTTTATTGTATGCATTGTGAACTTTTTAAGGCAAGAACAGAGTGTTTGGAAACTGCCTGGCATGTTGTGGATATTACTGGAAAGAATAGAAAAAAAGGATTTTTTGTTTTTTAGCATGAGGCAAACTTCTATCAAATTTGCTGTGGAAAGTGCTGACCAAGCTGAAATATGCTTAAATCTGACCTAGGATCTGAGAGCCATCATTGGTGTTAAATCTTAAAAAACGATTACATGCTGCAAAATTCACCCTTCAGGGAAAATGACTGGGAGCTTGGGGCCCGTTGTTTAATGTAGAAAGAAGCAGAGCACAATAAAGTTTTCAACATTTTCCCGTTAGGCCTCCAGGCTCCAAATCCTGTGAGAAGGTTTTTTTTTGCTGAGTGATGGGTTTGATGATGTTGCAGTCACTGCTCAGAAAGGAGCTGTTAATGATAGGACTGGGAAGTGGAGGGGAATCCAGAGTCCTAAAGATCTCCTGATTCTTCTCCTGGCTTCAAAAAATATTTAGAGAAGCACCTTTTCTGCAGCAGCAAGGAAGGTGAGGAGCATTATGCTGCTTGGTATGAGCTGCATATGTACACAAGGCTGGAGCTATGGTTACATGAATGCTCTTGGAGCATGCAAGATATGTGGCCTTATTTTTACTTCTTGCTGCTTGCTACCTTTGGCCACATCCATATTTTTGGGGTAGAGTAGACCTTTGATTTCCTTTCTTTTCTACTCCCTGTAGAACTGGAGCACATGCTCCACTAGGTACTTTCAAAGTGGGTTAGGGGGTTGTCTGATACATAAACATCAAAGTAATGTTGTGACCTAGTAGGTAAAGAAGTGGGTTTTGAGGCGATTGTGTGATTCCATGTATTTCTTGTGGAACGGATGTACTTAGCATGATCAGTTGCTCGGATCTTCCTGCTTTGGTAAATTATCTGTTATAAGGTTGGGGCCTTGCAGAGCATTGAGAGTATAGTTAAGTAATAACTCTTGTGATCTGTGGTAGTGCTATAGTGCTTATGCCACCCAGCTTTAAGTATTGATGCTTGTTCGTATTATCCTGCAATTCATTTACTTTGCTCTTTTACGTGACTCAGACTGCAGCATAGTTCTGACACAATTGGTTGCATCTCAGCCAGGATAAGAAAAAGGTATTTTCAGATGTCACCAACTAGCACATTACTTCATACAAATCTTAACTCCGTCCCTTCACAAATCTCTCTGCTGGTAATAAGGGCAATTCTGCTAGCTGTTACACTGTTATCTGTTTTGCGTGCTGTGGGGGGAACAAGTGTAGGCTTTTTTGGACTTGAAAATGGGGTGTTGCAATGAAGATTACTGATACCCACAGGAGTGATGATGGCACAAGGAAAGAAGTGCAGTCATGGTAAGGACATAATTGCAGAACTTCCACCTACGTTAGAGGACACATCGAAAATGTCTGCTTTTCGTAGGCTTATGAAGGTTTTTGAGCCTTGTCTCGCAATTAGATTATTATAAACATAGGAAATATGCCATTATTTTTGTCAAAATAGATGCTGTCTGTTGCTAGCTCTTCATTTATACACAAGTCTATGGTGAAAGAACAAGTGATTTTGTGTGCACGTCAACTCTAAATCCTTTTATTTTAGTTCTTTTCATACAGCAGGCAAAAGGATACAAGAGTATAAAGTTCAATGGAGGGAAAAAAGTATTGATGGCATGACGCGTCCATTATACGTATATATGACTGTATTAACTGCTTATTGGTTTACCTTTTCTGTGATTTTGAAAGTTGACCTGCAAACCTAATGAGAAATTTACTTTCACGTTGAGAACTGGGGTGCATGTAATTTGTAAACGTATTTCATAACATGAACTGTAGGTTCACTCCAGGTCTTTTTACTAGTAGTAGTTTTTGCATGGCTCGAGTTTTCTTGTGGTAACAGATACGTCACTTCTGAGATGACTAACGGCACAGAATACTAGAGTGTTTTTTCCCAGACAGCCAAGGACAAATCAAAACAAAAGAAGTATGAGAAGTCACACCCAGTGTTGCATATTTGTGATCGTTATATACAGGGCATTGCTCTTGAGAATATACTTGGAGACTGTTTCCAACACCAGCACTTTTTACTGTGACCAGAACTGGATTTAAATTTTTTAGTATTTCCCACTCCTAATATCTTTTAGTTAAACGCCAGTTAAAGAAACATATTCACACAAGAAGTTCCAGTGGTGTTGCAGAGGCTGCACATGTAAGTAAGGATATTTGTTTGAATGATCACTCAGAGGTTGAGGCCTTATATTATAAGGTATCGAGTGCCTCGCTCAGGTGCTGACCATCTGTGTTTCTCCATGAAGCCAATGGCCTTGCAGGACTGGAGCACTGCTCTAATTCATGAAAAAGCACTGGTTCTTTTGCCTGGGTCCCAGTTCAGACTCCCATGCGGGTGCCCTGGCACCTGAGAAGCCTGCAGAGCAGTTTACAGGGCTGCTGTGGTCCCTGTCCCATGCCAGGTCTCCCAGGTGGCCAGGCTGACTCCCGCGTGAGCCACCCATCGGTGCGCCTGGCCCAGAGGGGAGATGAGGCACAGCCCCGGGCTGCAGCCTGTCTGCATGTTGCATGGCAAGGCCTTGCTCCCCAGAGATGTGCTCACCTGTGCCAGCCTTGCAAGGAGGCTCCTTCACTTGCCCTTCTTTCTGACTGACATATTTTTGCAGGAAAACGTCTTTTTTTGTTTGTCTGGGTTTTTTTGTTTTCAAAAAATACCAACCAGAGATCTTACATAATATGCTTGCAAAGAAGTATATTACTTAATATATAACAGAGTGTATTAAAATGTAATGCCGTAATTTAGAACTGGGGACTATTTTGAAGTTGTATGTGGTCAGTATGGGATCTTAAAATGGCTCCTGCTGGGCAAAGAGCATTGCGGGACATGCCTGTGGTCTTTTTCTGTGCTTAACACTTTAAATACCTGTTGTGTGTAACTGTGGATTCCATATCACTTTTTAAAAAAGAATCTTTTTTTTTCTTGTTTTATTTTGTCAAAGGCGCAATTAAAAGTGGCATTCGGTGGTCACATTTTGAGATGTATTCAGGCACAGAAAGCCACCTCAGTTTTCAGAAGCACTTAGTATTTAGAATATGATGTTTTCCCACATCCAAGTCTTTTCTCTATGCCACATAAAACAACCCCTGCTGAGAGAAAAGAGCAGATGGATTCAAGTGCTTTATACCAGTGACACTCTCACTCTTTAGCAGATGTTTAGCTGAAGTGTGCGAGGCTGTTAGAATTTGTTCTCAATCTCAGCTCTAATTCATGGTTTTCTTCCCCTTGTCTCTAGGATCATGAGGAGTAAGTACATATGTTTGTATTTTGAGTACCACTCTTTAGTCCTACTCTTTATAGCAAGATTGACAAGAAAACTGCTATTTAGATCATGGAGGAGCTCTCAAATTCATTTAAGCTGCCATGCAGGGATACTCCCTGCATTTATTTAGTAGCACTTTGAGTTTCTGAGCATCAAAATAAATTATTTGCAGAGAAAATTCAATTTGTCTGTTATAAATGTGAACCTGAGGTCTTCCACTGTGTTATGCTTAGAACTGAGAGGTAACTTTATTTACTGTACAGATCGTGTTTAGTTAATTTAAATATTTGACAGATCTTTTAGGACGCGACATTTTAGGTTTCTGATTACATAAGCCATATAGCTTATTGGTGAGAAAAAAACGAAGGCTCTGATGTAGCAGCAAGCAAATTTATACTGTAAATTACTACAGTATCTTACATTTACAAGCCGAAGAAGTTAAACACTTGAAGTGAAAGATTGTTTATAGAAGTAAAGAAAATACTGGCAGAAGTTTCATTTCACTGTGTACGTGGGTGTGTCTGACAGCATGCACATTTGTCATAATCATATCCATCAAGATGATTAATTACGGAGTTTTGATGAATTCTAGTGTGACCAGAGACAGTAAGTCTTGGTAAATATTACCAAGTTTTGTGAGGGTTTTTATTATTATGAGGCTAACGATATTAAGAGTTCATATTAAAGCTGCAGTTCCTGGAATTTGGTGATTTTTTTTTTTTTTCCACACCACGTATCTGGCATTTGTTATAGAGAAAACTGTAGAAATGAGAGTGAGAAGGATGGGGGATATCAGAGAATGGGACAGTAATGTGAATGTGAGCTTTTATGAAGGAAATCACATAATGAGGGGGAACTTTAGAAGAATGATTGAAAATGGATGAATTGGACAGAACTGATGGATTTGTTGAATTTTGGAGGGAGCTACAGAGAAGCTGAATTGATGCATTCAAGGTATCAGACCAAATATTTAATTATTAGTCTGCTGTCATAAAATATTCAGTTTTCTAGGCCCGTAACTATAATAACACAAACAAAAAATACATGTGGGCATGTTCAAAATTTTAAAAATTATTTCTTCTTCTAAGTACACAGTAGAGTGTGGTCTTACTCAGAACATTCTGAGTTACGCTTTAATTGAATCTGTCTTGTTCCTTTCATGAGGCTTGTTGACTGACTAGGAGCTAGGAACTGGTGCATTGAGAAAAACATCTTCTCCTTTTATATTAACAATATTTGTAAACAAATAATGCATCTGTACAAAAATGGGCACTATCGATAATTCATGGAGCACTGTCAGCCTTCCAACTCTTTTCTAAATCAACACTAGAATAAATTTGGCAGTAGATCACAGAATCTCTTTGGAAGATAAGGCCTTACATGGGCTGAGAACTACCTACAAAACGGCCCATTTAGCACTATCATTAACTTGAGGGTGTGATTTTTATGGTCAACAGACACTGATCTCAGACTGATTCTCTTCTCTGGTTATGTGTTCTCATTCCTTCACTTGTAGTGATACTGATTCATGTGCAGCTGTGCAGTAACTTGGACCACCCCTTGGACTGAGTCCCCTGGAAATTACTTTTCTTAAGGAGGGCTTATTTTTCAGCTGAATTAATAAGCCAGTCCATCTAATAGGCACACAACTGCATAAGTCAACAGAAAGGTGTGGGCAAGAATGGTTGATTAAAGGTAATTAAGACTTCATGTTATTTTGTTGAGGGAGGGCTTTTGGATAGTTTCTCTGCTTCTCCCGTAGTAACAACAGAAAAACATCAGAAGACAGGAATTTTGAGAAATTCCAGGATTCAGGTTTGAATAAATAATTGCTCAGCAATTAGCCCACTAATGTTTTGTTATATGTAAAACATCCTAAGTACCTATTTGCTACAATACAAAGGTAGGCTCCAGTCCTGTAAGCTGTTTCTTGTCAATAAGACCTTGCAGTGTTGGAGGCCCCTTGTGACAGACGTTAGTACAGACTGACAACCTGTCCATCTGAAATAATTTAAAGGATCTGGGCTTTAGGGCTTAATTGTATTAGTACGGTATAATAAAGCCTTTGTGCAAAGCTGTCACCTTCAGTGGACTGTAGGAGTTCAAATAGATTTGAATGACTACAAAGGTTTAAGGTTGTAACAGCTGCTGTAAAGTTGGGTGATGTCACACTGAGTAGTATTTTGAATCTGTAAACCTGATTTATAATTAGAACAGTTTTCTTACTAAAAATCACACTGAGCCAGCAATATAGCCAAAAATTCCTCTGTAGTTCCCGAGGAAGTTTCTTAAGATCTCTTGGTGATTCAGAAGTACAAATTCCACTGAAAGCCACCTCTGAGCTTTCAGAAATCTTCTTTTAAATGTTTGTACTACTTAAGCTTTTCAGAAAAGCTGGGAGAGCCTCACTAAAGAACTGCTAGTCCCTATTACAGAGAAAGTATTTCACCAAGAGTCAAGACTGGGACAAACAAGCAGCAGCTCTGAGGTAGCTGTGAACAGTCCTTTTTCACCTCATTGCAGTGTAACTTACTATATTGACATTAATAAAGTTAAACTTTGACAATTATTCTGCTGCTGACTGTTTCAGCTGAAACACCAGCTGTTTCTAAAACTGAAGAACTAAATAATCTTATCCTAATCTGATCCTGCTGGCTTTTTTATACCACAGTACCCTCTGGTCATTGCTGGGGAATAGTTCTTCTAGTAGAGATAGGCATCTATTTAAGTTATAGCATTTTTATATAGGACGAAAATATCTCAAATATTCTGCTTTATATTTTAATCTTTAAAAAAAGTAACCTACCTCGTTGTAACTTTAGTTGGTCAGCAAAACTTAAACAAGCGATCTTGCTGTTGACTGAAGATCTGTGCCTTTGCAAAAAGGCAATTGTGTTAATGGCTTAGCACATTTTTACAAACTAACACTCAGTTTTCACCTTCTTTGCTTGCAGCAGCAATGTCAGTAATTGCAGTCTGTTAATACTGCATAGAAAACTACATTCAGTGCAGCCATTCGGAAAAGATCCATCTCCCCTGCAAAACAGAACAGATCATGTAGCTGTATGTATCCTGGAAGAAAGTACTGCTCTAGAACAATCTGTCTCAGCTCCAAGGAAAGGTTTTGGTTCAGTCATAGACATGTATAGATTAAATTCTTTTCTAACATTTCATTTACACAGGTTTTCTTCCCCAGTGGTCATTTTCAGTGGTAGCACTGGTTGGCTATTTGGGGGTTTTTTTGAGCTCTTTAGGGAGCAATGTACAAATCCATCAACCTCAGTTTTGCTATGACATTGCTTACACCTACAACTATGTGGAATTTGTGTTTGCAGGAACTGGTGCAAACTACTGATATATGAACTTGTGGGGTTGGATCAGAGAGCTTTGTTTTTAGTCTTGGATTTGAAAGAGTTGCTGCCATCTTCGAAATAATTCTGTAGTTTCCAGCCTCCTCAGAAGCCAAGGATATCTAGGATCATTTGGATAAGAGGTATAAAAATCACAAATCAGTCATAAACTGAAAATGGCACCCAGCAGTCATTTAAAAGTGATTCTTGAATATTTACTTTGGTTTAGTGGGCTCTGAATTGTCTCAGTAAAATATTTTTCCCTTTATGCTAATTTATTTATGCAATTTTAAAAAAGCAAGAATCTAAAACTCTGAGAAATTGCTAACACCACAATAAATACAATGACACCTTGTTAAAATAATAATTTTAGCAGCAAGTCCAGTGGTGGACACAAATAGGGACTTCTTATTCTATAGGAAGAGTATTTTTTAAAAGAATCCTGCATTATCTGGAGCATGTTAATTTTGTTCCAAATGTTACATTGTACCTGATGTTCATAGGTTGTGAAGTAAAAGAAATAAACAGACAAAAAGTGTAACCCTCACTATTTTTTGTTGATCTCATGAAGATGTGTGCTCGAGTCAACTACAGACGTGATCATATTGTCTAGGAAGTCAAGGGAGCAGAAATAAATGGTTCAATTAATCCACTGTAGAAAAATATCCCAGTTCTATAAACATTCTGTCCAAGTGAGGAACTGAGGATTTTAATCCTCAGGAGTGGCCAGTGCTTTAAATAGTTAATGTGAAAAGGTCATATCAAAGTGGCTTGTAGCCAATACCAGTTATCATGGTTTTTACATTCACTGTCAGTCACAAAGAGGGAACACACATGTGCTGGAAGAAGGTAATTGTTGCAGATTAAAGCCCCATGTGAAATGTAAGAGCCATCAAAATTCTTTATAGTTGCTTGGCATGAGTTCTGATAATACGAAGTTCTCTTTTATTATTTTAAAATGCAGCCATCTACCACAGACTAAACAAAAATCCCACAAGACAATAGCACCAGCCTGAGAGTATAGTATGTTTAATTGCTATGCACAGCTGGAGCTGGCAGGTGAAAAGTAGAGACATGATTGCTTGTTCAAATAGGAAGATTTGATTTCTTCTACTTTTTTCCTGTTTAACTTCATCTCTTAATTTAGCTGCAGTTAGGATTTTGTTGTTTTGCCATATTTTAGATCTATCTACCTGCTCTTATTTATTTTACATACAGAAAAACATTTTTGTTTTCTCTTGCATATCTTATTGGCAAGAATAAAAAAGGCACAATTCCCTAGTGTTGGGGTCACAGTGTGCAAGACTGGTCATCATGCAAGCTTAAAAGATAATACTGATGAAACATATCTCTTGTGAAACTCACAGATAACAACATTTTTTGACTTATTTTATGTGAAGCCAAGTCTATGATGACAGTGTTAAGACAGATGTGTGCGCTTGAGCAGAGATCCATAGTTCGTAATTTTCTTCAGGGTTGTGCTTAAAGTACTGAAGAGTTTAAACACCAAGGAGGAATACAGGACACTTTCTTACAGTCATATTTTCTCTCTTGCCAGTTGTCCTGGTTTAACCCCAGCTGGCAACTAAGCACCACACAGCCGCTCACTCACTCCCCCTGGTTGGAATGGAGGAGAGAATCAGAAGGGTAGAAGTGAGAAAACTCGTGGGTTGAGATAAAGACAGTTTAATAGGGAAAGCAAAAGCCACGTACACGAGCAAAGCAAAACAAGGAATTCATTCACCACTTCCCATGGGCAGGCCAGGTGTTCAGCCATCTCCAGGAAAGCAGGGCTCCATCATGTGTAACGGTGACTTGGGAAGACAAACGCCATCACTCCGAATGTCCCCTCTTCCTTCTTCCCCCAGCTTTATATATTGAGCATGACATCATATGGTCTGGAATATCCCTTTGGTCAGTTGGAGTCAGCTCTCCCAGCTGTCCCCCCTCCCAGCTTCTTGTGCACCCCCAGAGCAGAGAAGGCCTTGACTCTGTGTAAGCACTGCTCAGCAATAACAAAAACATCTTGGCTTCATTAACGCTGTTTCCAGCACAAATCCAAAACAGAGTCCCATACTAGCTGCTATGAAGAAAATTAACTCTACCCCAGCCAAAACCAGCACATCAGTCATCGAGTATTATGCAGTAACATTGCTTCTTACATTTAAATCGACCAATGCTGTTTTGCACAGGTATTGACTCTTCTGTGTTCTCCATGTTTTATGCCCTTTTATAGGTCCTGTTGTTCCTGTTTGAAGTCAATAGGTGCTCTTAACTGCACAAAGAGTCCAGCCTTGAATGTTATGCAACCAAATTAGGCTTCCACCTGCCCGGTCCTCAAAGCAACATGAACAGTTGGTGATGGGAAGAGGCCTCATCATTAAGAGGTAATTACTTTTACATTGGTGCTTTTCAGTGCATTTGCTAGCATATTAGGGTCAGCATGATCACACAATTAAATTGCTACAGTAAAGTTGCATACATAAAAAATAATGCTAGCAGTTGTGAGAGATAACATTATAGTTGAGATTTTATAAAACAGTAAAAGAAATGTTTGTTATTTATAAAGGTGCTGTTGCCTTCTTTGAATAGCTTAGGACTAGGTGTTATATGCGTAGTTGATGTATACATACATGCATAGATACACACATATAAAATGTTATTTTCTGTATCTGTGCATTAAAGACAAATTATGATTGTTGATGTTGAGAAACTCAGAATATTTACTTTCTTGGGTTTTCTGTTTGCAAAACTACAGACACGATATTGTTGACTTTTGTCTTCGATTCAGATTAAGGGCAAAAAAGAAATTGTAATGTTATTGGTGGTTTATGTGCTTGTACAGTCAAATATATTTGAAAGCATGTTCTACGCTGTTTGCCTGGGTGTGTACCATGCCCTGTGCATAAACTTTTTTAAGTCAGTGTTGCCTGCTTCTAAATTAATTCAGGTTGACAGATGCTGTCATGCATTCAGTGTGGATGGAGTTCACTGAGATTTTGAAGTTAAGTTACCAAATACTGAAACACAACTACTATTACAGTATTAACAACTGTTTTGAGTGATAAAAAGCCCTAGTGTTATGATCAAGTATGTAAATGCAAGGTGTTCTCCCAACAAACAATGGAAATAAAGTACCAGTAAGAAAAATCTCTCAAATTTTAAAAGAAAATCATTGTTCCTAAAAATGAAAACATCAACCAGACTCAATTTTTCTACTTGAATTTCTGCCGAAATCATACAAATTTTTGCCATTTCCCTTCTGTGTATTTTTTGATTCACACAATTGTGGAATTTCCTGTTTTGTTTTTGTTTTGCTAGCACAAAACCAACCAACAGTCAAGGTCACTGTAGAAAACCAAACTTTCAGTAAAATTTGAACAAAAACGTGACCTCCTTCTGTCTGCTCTTTCTCTGTTCTCTGACCTACTCTTTCATTTTGTGGTGCTCTAGTCTTTTCCAGAGTCTGCGTTTTCACTCATCCTCATGTTTCTTTCCCTCTCCCCTCAGTTCCTTGTTTGCTTTATGGTGGGCACTCTTTTGATTTTGCTCTTTCACCCATTTTTCTCTTCAAAGTTTTCTTTTTCCCTCCTTTTCTTTTTTTGGTCAATCTTTCCTAGTTCTGTCTCGTTCCATCTGTATTTTCTTTTGCCTCCTCTGTCCCCACAGCCCCCTTGGCCGCAGCCATAAATGCAAGGTGGTCTGGTTCCCAAGTGCCAGTAGCTGGGCATGCCTGGGGAGGGCGTTGTCAAGGGGTCTGACACTGCCCCTGTGCTTTTTCTTGTCACTGCATGTGGTGGGTACAAGGAGGAAGTTATCCCACTTTCCTGGGGACATCCCTGGCCGGGTGAGGCAGGGGACCACCTGTGGGGAATGAGGGGGTTATAACTGGAGAGGGAGGCTTGTGTGTTGCTGGGTGAATTCCCCCTCATCTCCATACAAGGCCAGCAGCCCCAGGTCCTTGCCTTTTCTTGGGGGCTGTGGAGTGTCCCAGCCTCCTTTCCTGCCTGCAAGGGAGCCATCCTTGCCCTGCCAGTAGCTGCAAAACCCTGCAGCTGGCAGCAACTGGGTCTTGTGCACAGGGAGCCCTGTTTCTGTTTGCAGGGAGCAATGCCTATTCCAGCAAGGGATGTATATTTTTTAATTAACTTCTGTCCTTATTTGAGGAGATCTGTCAAAGACAGACCCTGTACTTTCAACATACTTTTGATTGTTCCTTGGTGAGTACCCATGCATAGAAATCCTATTAAAGTTGTGTGATTTTTCATTCTCCACGTATTTGCAGCTCTCATTGATACAACTGTAACAAACTGCTGGGTGAGAAAACTTGAAATTAGTTCAGACTTGCTTTAATTTTTGAATTGTGCATGTTCACAGATCAATTTCAGGTTTTAAAAAAAACCCAAAAACGTAGCGATCGAGATTGATTTTTCCTGACATTTTTCCAAATGTATTACTTTTGTTGCCATCTCTACCATTCCACCAATCTATAATTTACCAAGCCTGTAATGAGGCAGTTGTGTTTATTATAGGAGTTTACAGAGATCTTCGCTACCTTCAGTCTGCTCGGGAGGAGAGAGGACAATCAGCCTGTTGCATAGTTCAGCGGTAAGCACAGAGACCCCTGGATGTGGGGATGCTGTGAGTTCAGACTCTAGCTGTGCTGCCCAATTAATCTTTTTGAAGGTAAAAGACTAGTGATTGTGTTTGGTAGGAAGAGCTGCAGTGGGGGTGAGGTACATTTTTTTTTAGGCATGTTGTGTGGTAGAATGCTTGAAAAGTAAGAATACGTCTATATGTCTTTATTTTCTTGGCATCTGTTTTTCTCTGCTGTTTTCTTCTTCGTTCTGCAGGACCTTCCATGAAAAGTGCAATCCTGAGAGGAATTGGTGGGTTAGAACTAGTTTTAGATGTGCCTGGCCTCCAGCTCTTCCTGCAGATACACTAATCTGTATGAACCTAGGACAGATAAGACAAATGTCTTTCACTTGCAACTCTACACCCAGTGGAAAGGTTACTGGCCTTTGATGCGCAAGTATGCAAAAGTACAGTGAAGATGAGCTAGGGAAGTGGGATCTGCTTTTTTGAGTGGAGTGACTCAGTGCTAGTGTGAAGGGGCTTGCAAATACAAATATCCGTGTACATTCCCCCTTTTTAAAAGACTTTAAAATTGTCTTCCATTATGTACTCTGAATCTGCTGTTTTTCTCTATCACTACAATTAAAATTATGTTTATGGTAAGTGCTGGAAAGTGTATTATTGTGGAAGTTCTCTTCTTCCTCCATAGAAATTATTTGGCTTTTGCCCTCACCAGTGGGATATAAGACCACTGTATGATGATAATAATAATGGCTTATTTAATCATCCTTAAAATGTAGTCCTTTCTGTTTGTTTTTAAGAGGTTATTCAGCAAATAAGCAGAGCATGTGGAGAAAATATATTTGCTAGCAATATAGTTTAAGTGGATGTTTGTCTACCACTGTTAAAACAACAGTTGGGAGGAGGAAACCTTGAAATGTTTTTGGTTCATTACTAACTGTTAGATTGGCTTTACTATGGTGAAGAAAGATCTGAATTTGGAGATTTACAGCAATGGTAGAGTGTCCATATTTTCATATAACTGCAGTAATTCTGTATCATCTGGTTTCATTGTTCATAACATTCTCAAGTCTTTCTGCATTAAAACTTCTGACAAGCATATATATTTGTTGCTTGCTTTGTTGCACTGTCTTCTGCTTGCTGTACCTCCCCTTTCTCTGAGTCCATGGTTCACATACTAGACATCCAGGTGAACGCTGGTACAGTGTCTCAAGGAAATGCTGCTTTGGTACACCATGATGTTTATTCCCGAAACCTGGGTGGTGATGTGAGAATGCAGGCCTTGAAGGGTCCATCTTTGAAAGATTTATTTTTCTCATCAGGAACAACTCGCTCTGCTCTCTGTCTTGTGGGTTTTGGTTTTGTGTTTTTTTTTTAATTTGGCAAGCATAATGCAAACATTGGTTGTCATAGCTCTCAATATATATCTTCTTGTCACATGCAGATGTTGTGGCAGAATAGGGTAATGGGTATCATGCTGGTCTGGCTGTTCTACTGAGTTGTCGAGTCACAAACAAGTTACTTAATCTCTCTGCTTTTGAGTTACCCCTTCCTTCCCCTGGACCATCCTAGAAAGGAAAATTCCCCCCTCTCCCTCTCACCCACAGCAGCTCTGGCATAGAGCAATGGGCTGTCCTGCATAGATTTCCTCCCCCCATGGTGCTGCACTCTGGAGTGACAGCGATGCTTGGCTCTTGCTCCCTGCCACATAGCTCAGTGCCTTTGAATCTGGCAGTAAGTCCATTGTATTGAAATGCCACGAATTACAGATGCCACTCTGGTTTAGGCTGCATGAATGTTGTCATTTTGTTTCTAAATAGCATAATATGTAAGGTGTGTTTGCTGTTTAACTGAGCACTAGGATAAGCTATGGCGATTTCTGTGCAGGCACAGGGATTGCCCCTCTAACATCAGGTGACTGTGGAAGAGTATCAGTCCTCTCTTTACGGTCCCTGGCAGAGCTTGTTGCAGGTGCGGAGTCACCATGCAGCCTGAAACCTGGGAGCATTTACCTGGCACTGGTGTATAACCGAAGCCATGGTCCAACATCTCCTCCATAATTCAGAGTCTCACAGGGTTGATCGAAAGCCCCCAAAGCCTCAGGATCCTTTCCTGTGGCCTCAGTGTGTTTTGCATCAGGCCTCTGCTGAGAGTGAGTTTGGGGAAACTGCCATCCACACTGGTCTCCCTTCCTGAACAAGGGCAGCAATTTGACAGCAGACCCTTTTGGTTTTGCTTGGCGATACCCATTGCGCAAACTTCCTTTGTCTGTGGCTGCTTGGCAGGCAGTATAATTTATCCTAGTTTAATGTGAGGTATTAAGCCTTTTGTGCAAATCTGACGGTTCCCTTTTAGACAGGACCAATGTTTTGTAAGAAGAAAGGCCACAAAGTGAAGATCGTTACATATGTTGTCCTTCCTGCTGTGTTTTAACTAAACACCATCTGCTGAAAGGCTGAAATCCCCTTTGGAGGGACATCATTCTCCTGTTGTCAACTGAAGCAGTTCTGAAAAACATTTTTTTTGTTTTAAAGTGGAGAGTTGCTCTTGGATAGTCTTTAAAAGAATTTTGAATAGTTGAAATAACACTTGTTTTGGGAAATACTTTATACTGTCAGTTGGTATTTTGAGTGTTATGGGGTAGTAGGCACTGTAGAATAGAGGAGCAGAATAATAGTATTTTGAAAATCCAACAGTAAGGATACTAAATAGCTCTGTGAGTGTTTGCTGGTCCTTTACATCCAAAATTTCAGAGGGATCCCCTCACTCTGAACACCTAAATTTACATGGCTAATCTTTTTTGCGTATGTGTCACTTCTGTTTAAGTATCTAGAATAAGTAACAACAAAGGATTGTAAAAGCTGGATCAAAAAATGCACCAAAAAACAAAAGCTGCTTCTGAAAGTGTTGGCATTAACTGCTTGGAAATAATAGAAAGGTATTGTGCTGGGTTGTTAGGCTTTATCAATTATTTGTAAACAACCTTAAGCGCTTGGTGCTGAGGAATCAAAAGTATTTTTCTTTTACTGCTGTTTTTCAACACAAAAGAGGCCTCTTGGTCTAGCTAGCAAAATAATTTCAAGCTTCCACTAGATGTGTTAGAAGGAGAAAATATCACTTAAGCCACTGATTACTGCCTGTATACTAATGCTTAACAGGTTATTTCAATAACATGCATGTTAAATTCATAGTCTGTATTTGTTGGTGGTGGACTAGCAGTAACAATTGTGAGATCTCTTGAAACTGAACTCATAATATGTTCTTGGGGTCAATCCTCTCTATTGGCTGTCTTAATAGCTGAGTAGAACTGCTAATTGTACAAACTTTTCAGGTTGCCAACAAAATGATCAATCAAGTTCATAGCACGAGTAGTCTGTGAAGCAGGCTAGGAACTTTAGGAGAATTGTCTTGCTGATCAGAGATTACGTGCAGGTCACAGTGAATCTCTTTTATTAGAAAGGTGCAAAACCTCTTTGGCCTCTTGTGCCTCTAAATCCCCCAGCCTCGGTGGGGATGTCTGTGAGAGTAAGGACTGGGTAGAACTGGAGCGCTTGGGGACAAGATGTGATTCACCATATCACGATTGGGGTCAGCAAAGTCAAATAAGGAAACGAGAGAGAGTGAGAAATGTCTGATACTCCAGGCATGCTGGCTGCCAACATTAAGCAGAGCAGTCCTGCAAAAGTATTTAGTAATTTGCTTTGCTGGATTTGAGATCCAGTATTTTGCAGCACTGGAAATTTGACTCTTTAGTGCCTGAAGCAGGACGTTTTTGGAGGAAAGATGAACCCCCTGTACCCACTGAAGACATTTGATGGGAGTTTTGTTATAATGAGGCTAAGATTTGATTGCACATATTCTAGTTCCAAATTTCTGGGCTAATTCTTGGCTGCATTTATTCTTGTTTGACCTTCTGAAGTCTAGAGGAGGCAGCTTTGGCTTTTTGCCTTTGTGTCATCATTAGCAAATGCGGCATCTCTAAAACTTCTTGAATTCTGGGTACTTCAACAGAATATTTTAAGCACAAGGAAATAGAAAATCACTGATGCACCTAAATCATTCTGTCATTAAAAAAAAAAAAAATCTGTAGTTTGAGGCCATTTTGGTACATTTTGTTTAGCTTGAAAGATGACACTAAGAGCTTCCTAGTACTTGATACAGTTTGGGTGGAAAAAAGTCTAGGAAGACAGAATGCATTCCAGAAAACTGTGGAAACAATTACATAATTAGGTTGTATTTAATAATTGTTTACAAATAGGCATTGTCTTAGTTCCAAAACTTGCTTCTAAATTGTTAGCTTGCAGCATTGTTGTACCTGATAGTAAAATAAATGGAGCTGAACTTGATTTAGATTTGGTGTTTTATTGTGCTATAATAGATGAGACGCTTGTTCCTAAAATGTTGAAGCAAGAAGGTTTCTGAGGTGTTTGAAAATAAAACTGTATGGGAGAGGTTAGAAGGAAAAGCTGTGCGAGTGACTTACATTCACTGTCAACACTTGGGAAAACTTCTGTTTTTTTCTTTCTAGTAGTCTTTTATAGTATTTGTACTATATTCTGAAGTACTCTTCTGTTATTTGAAAATGACACCTTTATTATGTTATGGTAAAACTTTTTCACACCTCAGTAGGCAATCATTTTCCCTTTCCCAGGCTTCTTTTTTCAACCAGAAGCCTTTTGCTGCTTATTGCTATCTGTGAGCCTTTTGAACAGCATAACATATTTAATAGCACTTATGAAGCACACTGAAATATTTTCAGCACTAGTGTTCTTTGTAGTGCATACCAAGACAGGATAAAAGTAAGATGCACATGAGAGAATGCCTAAGGAGACTTTATCTAGTGTATGGCCTTTTGAAGGTGGTAGATGACCCTCTGAAGGGTGGTCTGAGTGCTTGCACATTGTGAGATTAAATTTTGCAGTATAGCTGTATATGGATATGCAGATGGCTAACTGCCCCTGGGAGGGCTCATCCCCAGCCTTGCACTAGCTCTGGAAGAAGGGTGGGACAGTTTAGTAAGCTAACTGGCAGAAAAGTTCTTGTGGGACTTGTTTCCGACCATTTGGTTTCCTGAACTATGTCCCTGAAGGGATATCAGGTGAGCAGTACACAGCCAGCACAAAGGCTGGCATAAAAGGACTGGATTACATCTTGCTGTAGCAAAGACAGAGTGCTTCCAGTCTGAGAAAGATGAATGGTATGGAGAGTTACCACAAGTCAAGAGAGCATCAGTTAGAAGTGGAGAGGTTTAAGCATGGCTTGTTGAGCTACAGCTTTGCAGCACTGGAAATAATGAGTTGCAGGGATATCTGATCAAAGATGGTAGATATGCCAGAAATCCTGTCAGGATTGAAACAGATAGGGTTCCCAGTTTGTGCACCTGCTACTGATGGAACTTGCATACCCACCAAATGGACAGCACTTAAATATAAAATTGGATCCTGTCTTTTCATTAAAAGAGGAGGTTGTATCCTTATCTTATGTCAAAAGCTTCTGTCTGCTCCTGCATAGAAGAAACATGTTCCCCAGCGCTTCTGCTGCTGAACAGAAAAATCCAATGGATGTGTAAAACTAACTGCAAAGTAGATAAATCTTCAGACTGACTTTGGTTGGATTTGAAATAGGTTCAACAGGATCAACCAACTACCACATTAATGTGTTGAATTCAATAATACGGAAAAATTCTTGCACTGGAAAATTAAAAGCTGATCTCCAAATAATTCTTACGTATTCAGCATCAGACAAGAGGGGAAAAAAAAAATCCAAATTAAATCATAACATCTTTCTCATCCAGAAAAGTTATTCCATGGTATTTTAGAGTATAAACACCATGAGCTGATTTCTGGAATCATTACACGTTCAAAATACAGGGCTATGTATGCATGGTAAGGCTATGTGTCTGGTCCCAACTCCAAATTTCAGTAAATCACAGATTAAATTGAGGTGTGTTTTCTCTGAATTTATTTCCCCTTATTGATGAACTTCTGCTGTCTTTAAATTCCCTGTCTTCAACTGGGAATTCTGTGACAGCAAGAAGTGGATCAAAGTGGGAAGTCTGGGGACAACATGCAAGTAAGGAGGCATGGATACCTTCCTGGCCCGCTTCAGAAAGCTCAGTCTTGTCTGGTATAGTTTAGCCTTTTGAAACTGAACCAAAAACATTTTCTAGTACTCACAGGGTGAAAGGGATTTTGGTTGCCTTATCTGGAAAACACTGGAATGAATTTACAGACTTGTGCTGGGGCAAAGTGGTGATAGTTCCCCTTTGAATGGTAGATCCGTCATGGGAACTCTTAGTCCCTCCTGCGCTCTGTCATACAAAAAAAGCTTATGGCATTGCTCCTGGCTGGCTGTCTCCCTTTCAGGCAGTGGCTAAAGCAGTAGCTTTTGAAAATCTTGTAGCAAAGGCCTAGCACTTGCCTCAGCAAAGGGGTTAAGGTCCTGACTCCTAGACCTGGGAGAAATGAGGAGCCTAAATGCTCTGAGTCTGGGCCAAGTGCTCTGTGATGCAAATCTAGGTTGTTCATCTGACAGGAGCCTGGTGGATTTTGGAGTGAAAAATGCTGCCTGGCTTATCAAGCAGGCTGAACATCACTCAGAAATTACACTTCCACTTACTAGCTTGGCCAAACTTGTTTACAGGAGGCTGTTGACTATACTTCTCAAAAGCTGTACAGCAGAAGTGCCCTGAAAAGTCCCTCTAAGCCGTTTGCAAGTAAAGTTTTTCTTTGTCATATCATCAGAAAATGCTGTGTAAGAGATACTTGCACCTGCTGTGTTTCCCATAATTATCCTGAACTCAGCACTGGATTTTGTGTTCCTATTTTTAAAAGCCATCTTGCTAAATAGATGTGGAGAATGTTCCCTTTGGAAGAGTAAGTGTACAGCAGCGCAGCATTAGGGAAGCACCGTGGACTTGGCATGCCTTGTATCAGCTGAGGGAGTGAAAGGAGGAAGATAAGAGAACTGAATAAATTAGTGTGGGTTTTGTGTGCAGAATACTGACTTGCAAATCTGACAATGACAGAGAGAAAACCTCTCTTTTTAAGTCTCTTTTATGTAGTACAAATCACCTGAGGGATAGTTGGAATCTTTTCTGAAGGAATTTACCTTACATACCGTTTCGGATGGAATAGTTAACCAAGGGAAAATACCCTTGGCCTGCAAGCATTTGAAATAAGCGTCCTCAAAAACAGACAGCAAAGCAGGGATATTGCAACCAGAATTCTGCATCCTGATTGCCAGGTTTTGAGTCCGTTTATAGAAGCTGGCAGCCTTGCATGAAAAAAAGAGCCAAGTAGTTGGTTACAGCTTTTGAGAAAGCAGAGAAAACAAAGCGAAGAAAAAGACATACGGAGCTCCTGTTTGGATATACTATGTAAGATCAGATGGAGATTTACAAACCTTGGGGCCACGTTTTACGCTTTGCATGGCTTATGCTCAGCAGAGTTATGCTCAGAACATAAGGGGAGGGTTGTGAAAAGTTGGCTGTCAGTCGTTTGCCGGCTGTATCGGTTCTGGAGCCAGCTGGGGACTGCTTCAGTCTACACTTCAATTTAGTACAGGCTTAGCCCAGCCAGTAGTTAAAGCACCTCCTGGCTGCCAAAGCAAGAAGGCTGTGAGTAGTAGCAAAGGCTATGCTGGCTACATGTAGGAAGATACTACATCTCGTAGGAAAATGCCTACAGCAAACCAATCCAACAGCTACTTTGCAATGTCTGAATGGCTCAGCACAAAACACGCACACCATCTGAGCAGCAGGATGAGTGTGTTTGGGCAATGAAGGGGGAAAAAGTTAAAACTCTCTGGGTTCCCACCCCCCCCAATCTTTTTTTAATACTTGTTCAGTAGAAATACACTACAGGGCTTGTCTGTGCTTAAACTTGCCTGGTTTAATTAACACCAATTAAATGATCAGTTTAATACCTGAGTGTGTGCATGTATCATTTTGTGCTTCTTTGTATGAGTTTTGTGTGTCCCAGTAAACTACAGAGCAGATTTAACTGGATTGATGAATATTGCCAAATGTACCTGGAGAGTCCAAATGACGATGGCCAGCAACCAGTCTTTCACATTCTTTTACTTAGTATGTGGGTAAATGTTCTGTTTTGGGAAGACGTATTATGATGACAGTTCATTTGGGATTATTCATGGCTGTGTAGAGGTCCGGTCTGAAACTCTGTAAGTAGTAGGAAGTCTTATTCTGTCTTGATCTTTGAGTCTTTTCTTGATTTATGTTTGGCCTTTGGGAACCAGGCAAAGATACTAGACTGGAATTCCTGGGAGAAGGAATTGCTTGCTTATGTTTATTTGACTTTCTGTAGTCTGCATTCATATAAAGCAAATCTAGAATATGTTACTGATTTCTCCTCCAGCATGAGACTGATGGCAAGATTGCAGATATTGGCTGTTGCTTGGCAAAATGTTGATAACGATGTCAGAACAAGACATGCCCCCCCCATTTATATATATAAAAAAATTAAGAAAGGGGTAGCTATATTAAATGAAGTGGCTTTTAAGAGAGAAAAGCAATAATGAATCTAAATAAACGATGCAAAACTCCTCTAAAAAGATATTAACTTAAAAACATAACGGGGCAGAAGTGTAGACTATTTCAAGGCTGTGATTTAAGAGTGTGAATCCATATAAGAATAAATGTTAAGACAGAGCTGGAAACTTCTAGTTACTAATAACCAAGGTTAACTAACAAAAGTCCCTAATACTTCATACCTCAGTTACAAAGTGGCAGGTGCACAGCAGGATGTGCTGTACCTAACAATATAGCAGGATAGATGAAAGTGAGCAGTGGTAGAAAATTACTGCATCTGGGTACATGGATGATATGAGCGGAATCATTTCAGTGTGTAGATGAGGAACATATCTTCATCTTGTCTAGATGAATGGGCTAATTTGACTGGAGGCTATTATTTGCTTT
The DNA here is from genome assembly GCA_013401275.1 of Pandion haliaetus. Taxonomy (NCBI): domain Eukaryota; kingdom Metazoa; phylum Chordata; class Aves; order Accipitriformes; family Pandionidae; genus Pandion; species Pandion haliaetus. The sequence goes on along the minus strand of VYZV01038536.1, from coordinate 116,932 downwards.
TGCTTGTTATATATTTAGTGAGCATTTGAGGAGGGAAATTGAGAGGAAAGCAGCTGTGAAAGGTCTCTTTTTACTTTGTTTTCTAAAATGAACTAACCCAAGTTCCAGACCTGCATTAATCTGCCACCACCATCAAAAATTGCCACTTTTCTTGTGGTTAAAGAAAATCACCAGTAAAGTTGTGTTCCTTAGGAGGAGTCAGCATACGGTGAAAAAGGCACAGTTCACTGGTTTGGAAAGGAGCTCCACATTTCGCTTCCACACAAGGTAACTCTGTACCCAGGCTGTCTCTGTACATGCAGGACTTGGAGCAGACCTCAGCCTAGGTTGTGGAATGCAGAAAACAGCTGTTTTGCCTATAAATAAACCAAGAGCCCTTTCTCATATGAGACTTTTTCACAGATATGCTATAGAAATGAATTGTCACTTTAACTATTGGTGTGTAAAGTTAGAGTATGTGGTAGTAACAGGATTCACATTCTAATGTATGAAAGTCACACTGTGATCAGGTTTCAGTCTTACGTACTGGTATCATGTTATAGTGAAACCACTTGTGCTGCAAGAGTTAAATCTGTCAACCTTTCTGTTTCTAATCCCCAGAGTGCCAGAGGTTTATGTCTTGGGTAGAAAACAAAACTGCACTGGATTTAGTCAAAAACATCTCCATGCACCAGTGATTATTTTGTTGTTTCAGTCTCTTGTCAAATGCTTAAAATTTCTTTTTATGATTTAACAAAGACTTTTACTGGGGCGGGGGGGGAAATGCCTGTTTGATCTCCTGGACTGTTTGGTTGGTTTGTTGGGGTTTTTTTTCCGTTTTTCATGTGAATCCACAGAGAAGCAGCAGTAGGAATTTCACTGATCTTGTCAACTGGCTCAGTCCCTTGTGACAGCTTCTCAGTGACCAGCTAGTTCGGGTTCTTCTGCTCAGCCCTTGGCCACTTGCACATACTATTGCCAGGTAACTGCGTGCAGTTGTGGTAACAATTAAGTAATGTGAATATTTGTCATACAGTGGGCTACTGTGGCAGTAAAGGGGCATGTGACTAGCACCCAGGAGTTCTAGCACCTATTTAATGGACATAAATCAATCATTTAATTAGCCCCAGAACAAAAGGCTTCCATTTTCCATTACACTCAACTCTCATCACTCATTATCAGTCACATAGCAGCCCACACTTGGCTGCACTCATGCTAGTGGAAAAATAGCAGTTTTCCTCATCTCAGAACAAAAGCAGGAGCTTTGACTTGCAAGGGTATTTGCCCAACTCCAATCCAGCTCTGTACCAGCCTTGCTGAACCTGAGCAAGCTGGGGCAAGAACAGAGGCAGCAAAATTACTGATAGAGAGTGTTAGTGCCCAATATGAGAGCAGGCTGTCGCTCCCTTTTCCCTGCAGTGCAGAGCAGTTCCTACAGCCCTGGGATTGCAGCGACTGCTGTTGGAGAGAGATGGGCAGCAGCCAGATCCTAGCACCAGCGACCTTCCTTACACACTTTGGGCTTCCTTTTAAGGGGCTGGCTTGGGGCCACAGTTTGAGTTTGTCATCCCATCTCCTGATTGCTTGGGTTGGAGGGAGGGGAGAAGCTTTTAACCCTGAGCATTTCTGTCCCGTTTCCTGAGTGGTAGCTGGAGCAGTTGAGACTTTAAGGAGAGCACAGCTCTTTTTAAAGGAGCCTGTTACCCAGTTTGGGAGATAAGGCACAACTCCTTTCTTCAAAGGAGCTCTGTACCTGTTAAGTCTTTTTCTCCCTGTCTTCACCCTGAAGCGTAAATGCCCCATCTTCTGAACAGGGCTGCCAATCCCCAAAATAAAAGGAAAAATGTTTGAATTATGTTTAATAGGCCTTGGCATCCTTGTATTTGCTTTGTGGTTTCTGAGATTTGGCATTCACTTGGAGGAAAACTTGGGGACTATAGTCCAAATCTTCCTTCTCTGTCTAAAAAAAGAATAATAAAAAAAATTCACAGTTGATGTTTTTCTCAATTAAAAAAAAAAAAAAAAAAAAAAAAAACAACCCAAAAAACCCACCAAACACTAAAATAAGTAATTTAACCGCAGTGGCTGCTCACCTAACAAAGTTGGCAGTGACAGTCATGTAGCAACCCCCTGTAGTAAATGGCCCCTCTGGTTACCCCCATTGCTGGAGCAGCTGGCATGTCCGAGTCCTGTACAACGCAGGCAGCCCTATCCGGGTATTAGTTCTGAATTTTACACTAATAGCTCAAAAAAGTTTCTTTGAGCTTTTCTTCTCAGTTTAGCCAATCAGTCAATTCTCAGAAAGCATCTTACAAGCTAGCAGCCCTGTCTTCAGGGGTGTGATTTCTATTTGCTAACAGAATATTTAGTCTGTTGTTTCTCTGACAAAAGAACCCCTCCCCTTCTCCGATATGACCTCTCTGTGTCAGAGAAGTTAATGAAAGTACTCTTCTGATTACGGTTCTTCTGCATTGGCTAAAAGGGTTTTTCAAATAGTATGATCTCCTTCCAATAAGGAGAGGACAAAATGGGCCAAATATCTCATCACACTTTTTGTCATGGGGAGGGGGAATTGCTTAGTTCTCTGCAGCTGGGTCCAGCCAGACTCCGCTCTCGGACAGGTTCCCTGAGCAGACCCTCTGCTGAGGCCAGCAGCTGTTGCCTTTCTTGTTTGTTAGTGAGAGGATATTAAATGTTCTTCCTGCTGGTCTCTGAACAGAATATATGCATAGTCAAACAGTAACTGAGCATGGTAGCTAAGGGGGTGAAAGATGCTCTATTGATAAGGGTAATAGGCATCTGCAGGCCTCTAGGGAAACTTGCCAAAACCTTTTTCTAGTAACTGCAGGGATTATCTAAAAATCAATAGTAAAGGCGGTAACTAGGGGAAGGAAAAATACATCTTCAAGGGAAGCCAAATTCTATAAGTGCTCTATGAGAGCAATCATGGCAGGATTTAGTGTAATTGTAAAGCAAATCAGATTGAGGAAAATTGTTTTAAAAGGGACCCTGAGCTGGCAGTAAGGACCATATGTTCTTTCTTATCACTGCAGAAGTATCCTACTTTTTTAGCATATTGACTCATGTGAGTAGCTGTCACAGTCTTGATTTTTAGCATCTACAAATATGTTTGTAGTGAAAAGAATGAATTGCTCTAAGTGAGTACGCTACATCAATCTTTGTGGTTTTAACCTTGTTTCACCTCTGCTAGTCTGTAATGTGTGTCATCTTATTAATCTGTAACATACAGGATCATTGGGATAAATTTCCTGAAGTCAGTGGAACTCTTTATCCTTTTATGCCAGAAGTGATTTTGGCTCATCATCTGTTGCTACATGTTCTTCCTAGCAGATGGTCTGTAGTAATGATGTAATCTCTTCCTATGGCACTTCAAAATGCTGGTTTGGTTTGTGTTATGTGTTTTAACACTTTATCGTTCCAGAAGAGTGGTAATTGCTATTAATACTGAAATCTTACGTTGTCTGTGATGCTGTTTAAATCAGGAATATCAACTGTTGAACAGAACTCTTTAATTATGTAATTTAACACTGCCTATAAAATTGAATCTGGGTAGGACTTCAAAAACACAGATCTCTATTTCATTTCCAGGGGCGGGATTTTCACGGAACTTTTTTCATTGTAGTGTCTAGGAGTGCTGGCCTTCAGGCTCCCATGTGTTTAGATTCAATACATGAAAAATATAGGAAATACTTCTACCTCCTAGTAACTAGTGACCTGTAAGGGATATTTGTAGCCTTTTAAATGTCTGCTTCTATAGAGTAAATGGGAGTGTTGGCCCCATACCTGCTTTCTAAAAGGTTAGACTTTGTGTTTTGAGGGCGTGGAAGTTAGGTATCTACATGCTGTTAAAAAACTGTCTATTAATCTCACTTAGAAGGGACAGGAAATTGTGTAAGCTTTTTCTTTTGTTTTATCCTGACTTTATTCTTAAAGTTGTGTGATGATACTTGACAACTCTGCATCAAACCTAAAAAATTTAGCAACTAGAAGTTGGAAGACAAGCTGCTGGCTTCTAGCTTCTAGTCTTCCCAGACCTGTGCCATGAGCACTCTCTTTCCTTTTTCTCTCCTCCCTCTCTCCACTATTTATTTGAAAGGTTATTAAATGAAATAAATTTCAGCCTTCCCTTGGCCTAATGCTTTCCATTTTGTCTCTTCCCTGGCTTGCTGTGTCCCATCCTACAATAAGTATTCTTACCTCCATTTTAACTAACTCCTCATATGAAGTGCTTTCCTGAAGTCCAGACTGATAAGAAAAGTGATTCTTCTAAATATAGGTAATAAAGTAGATCTCATCTAAGACAAATGCCTGGTTAGCAGAGAACTGGTCTTTTACAAATCTGTGTTGCATTGTAACTTATTTTTCATGCTAAACTTTGTATCTTTGTTTTTACAGAAATAGGTATCTTTAAACTTTGCAAGTCATCAACACTAGGTTAACAGATCCACAGTTAACTGTGTCATGTTTCCTTCACTTCTTAAATATAGATGCAATATTTGCAACTCTGATCATGTGATACTACCCCCAAATTATTTTCACTGTTTACTTCTGGATCTGTAACTACATATGGCAGTTTTTCTAGAAATCTGGGATGGAGATTGCCTCGCACTTCCTTTTAAAAGCATTAAGATCTTCAGGTTTTACTTCTACCTGGGAAGTGGTAATCTCTGCATCATGTTCCCACTCTGGCCTTTGTCCTGCTACCACCTTTATCAATATACATGGTCATGTGGGATTTCAATGTTTTATCTTGATTTGGAAACCTGTTTATCTTTATTTTCATTGTTTATCTTTGATCTCTACCTAGCTTTGTTCCCCCCCACCCCAGTTTCAATTCTACATTCCTTGAGATGGTCTATTAGAAGTGCAAAGAATTTACTTCTATCTTCTTTTTAGTGGGCTTTGCGAGGTCTAATTGATCTTTAGTACTGGAAAGTCTTTTATTATCACACTTCCTTATCACTTCAAAAACTTACACTGATCACTTTATCGTCAGTATGTTTTTGTGCCTTTTGAATACCTAATATTTATTATTTTCAACATGGTTGTTTATTCCATTTGGTCTGGACACTCCTACATTTTTATTCACTTCTTGTTGAGGATACAAGCTTGAGATAGTTAGGAATCTTTATTCAAGGAAATTCTAAGCTTTCCACTTTTGACTGTAGAATTTTTTACCTTATATTATAAAACATTAGGTACATTGATTTCCTCCTTGATTGCAGAACTGTACGTAATGTATCCTTCATTTCGTCTATTCAGATTCCTTAATTTCACATTTAAGGCCTATATTGCACATAGGTCTTCGAAGCCAGACAGCTGGGCAGAAAATTACTAATGCAGTTTTACAAGCATAGAAGTGTACCGCTCAGTGTTTGATATAGGATACTGCTGGCCTAAAGGACGTATTTTTTTAATATATGAAAAGAAGCCTTAAAAATGCATATTTGTTTACTGAAAACCATATTGCAAGTATGCAATAAGGAGACCTGCAAGTGTGTTTTGAATCTGGACTTGGCACTTCCCTAGTAGCAGGAATTTTAATAAAACACTAAAGCACTGATTAAGAGGTACTGTTCCTGTTAAAGATACTGTTCTTAATTCCTTTTCTTTTTCCCTAGGAGGAATTAGTCACGCTGTAGTATTTTCCTGAACTAGAAGGTGAAAACACTGATAAAATCAGTTTGGAATCATAGATAAGTCCTTATTAAAATATATTATAGTATGCCTACAAGGCTTATTTGTAATAGGAATGTAGCTTTTTCTGCCTTAATTGCTTAGACTATAAACTCTTGGGAACTATTTTTACACTATGTAGTTCCTAGCACAGCTTCAGGCTCAGCGGTCATAAGGTACTTCTGCTATGTAGATGCAATTAATCATGATAATTCTGTCATATGCAAACCTTTCCCATAGAGCAATGATAATTTGGATTAAGATCTCAGAAACATTTCATTTGGCATCTTTCCTGGACAGAAGTGAACAAGAGTCCAGTCCCACTCAGGGTACTGTCAGGAGCAGTTCCACAGAAATACAAGACCTTTTGGGCTATCTTATTTAAGGAAGCAGAACTTGGTTCTCGGATGATGATCCACCGAGGATCATGGCAAAACACTAGTTTTCTTCTCTGCAGAAGCGCTCCTTTCCTTGTGCTAGCTAATACTTTTCTAGTAAGTGCTACAGAAATGATAAGATAATATATACCTCTCCACTTTAGCATTTTCAATTCCAAAATGGTTTCCCTAGTGTGCTAATCCTAACATTTCTGTTGTGAGCATTACTGCTGCCGTTGCTTTTTTTTTTTTTAATATGGGTTAGCCTGACGCGCGGAAGCAAACTCTACAACTCATGAAGAGTTATAAAGCAGGTATGTTTATTACAGCGCTGGGTGCAAGGGGGATCACTCCTCCTAACTTGCACACCGTCTCAGCAAGCTGCCAGATATTTATTACACCAAAGTATACATATTCATAGGGTTACACAATACAAAACATACATATGTATAAGTTGGGGTGGAGTTAGTTCAAAAGCTTGTGTCAGCAGTTCTAAAATGTTTATGTCTTCTTGCGCAGGCTCAGATCTGTCTCTGGTGGTCGTTTACTTCTTCAGGGGTCTTATCTTC
>VYZV01038536.1:82292-102363 GCA_013401275.1 Pandion haliaetus | reverse complement strand
ACATTTGTTCCAGAATTGAGGGTATTGATTTTGACTGCTAAAAGGAAGTCTGCCATTGGAAATGTTTTTGCTTTTTTGGTGTTGAATGGTTGGCAGCGTTTCTGTTTCAGTCAGTTCTGCTCTCCTGTACAGCCAGTAGACCCAACCAGACCCCCGTGGCTGCAGAGTATTGAATGAGGTTGGTTTTTTCCTCTTTGCTATTATTCTCATTTCTCCCTTGTGATGGCACAAGCAGCATGGCTGGCAAGAGAACAGATCACGAAACTAAACTGAGTGAAAATTTGTAGAAATTTGAAAGAATTAAACTGAATTGAGGAGCAGGGGAAAATAGAAAAATCTCTCATTCTCTGTCCACCTCCCCCCCCCACCCCCTTTCTGGGGAGCAAAGGTGCATTTGGCGGGGGGGGGAATTGTTATCTCATTCTCTCTAAATTTCAAAGGGTTTTAACCAGTGCTAGAGGGGAGGCTGGACTGCTTTCTTGCACCTCAAAAATCACTTCATCCAAGGCTTTGTAGCAGGACAATGTGAGGAGGTTGCAGTCCTACTGTAGATGAGAGGATGTACTGTAGATGTTGCAGAAACACAAATATTGTCTGTTCGGTGTCTTGTGGGTACTAAGGCTGCATCCAGGTGAGGAATTCCAGGGGCATGCTGGCATAGCTCAGTGTACCTTATGTGGCTACTGGCAAAATTGCCTTTCTCAATCACTAGTCTAGTAAAAAAACACGAAAAGGCATAACCAAGTATGTGTTGCTGATGAAAAAGTTGTTTCTGCGTGCACAGTTACGTGAGTGACAGATCCCATCTTGGTTCATGCCTCTCAGCTGATCTATGTATAAGGGAGAAGTCTGTAGTGAACTCCAAAGGTGGGATTTTCAAAATGACTGTAAAAAAACATCTGTGCTAGGCTTATACCAGAAATCTGGGAAAAACAACAGTCAGATTACTCAGTATATTTGAGAAGTGATTTTTGTACAGTAAAGAAAAAATAAGAAACACTCAGGATGTCCTTGTGTATTATGGCTGAGACAAATTAATAGCTCATCTTGTTGTTTCCTTCCCCGCCTTTACTAGCAGTCATCTGATCTTCCCTCCCCTTGTGCTTGCACTGATGCTCACCAGAATGGCTGGAAAGGGCTTTTGTTGTGGCATGGAGTGTTTTGCTGAGATGATTTCTACTGTTTTAGCAAGTTGAATAGGCTTACTTGGGTGCTCAGAAAGACTTTTTGATCTGGACTTTACAAGCCTTGGACCCTGTTCAGCAGTAAGTGGCCAGGAAAGAGGAGGGGGACTGCTCCCTTTCACCTGAAGCAAACTTCTAATGCATTTCAAACTGTTCTGTGAAACCATAGGTTGGTTAAGAAAAAAAATTTCACAAGTACTTTACTACGGATGTCATGCTGCCTTAGCCCTTTGTTCTCATTTATGGTAAGTAAATGGTATCCACAGGCATGTATGCACAAGTAACAAATAATTTACCAAGTTCTGATGATATCCATTATTTTATAGGACGCCTGCCTGAAGGAAATAGCAGAGGTGAAGGCCTGTGTTGAATGGGTCATATATGAAAGGGGCTTTTGTGGTGGTAAGTTAGGCTGGAATACAATTCACAGCAGAAAAGGGAAGCATATTTTCAGCCTATTTAGGCTATTGTTTAGATAATGTGTTTTATTGCAGTTTTGATAAAAATATTATTAAAAAAAAAACCCCAAATCTTATCACATCATGGAAACTACTTGGTTCCAGCAAGGTGATACATGAATGTAGATGAAAATTCTGTTGTGTGGTTTCTTTGGATTGTTTTGCAGTCCCTTTTGAGAAACCATTAGGAACCTCACCTACAGGTTAATTGCCATGAAGACAGACTTTGCTCTTTTTTCCTAATACGTGGCCCTTCCAGAATTTCTTCTGCCTGATAAATTCAAAGCTTTTTACAGGTATTGTAGGGGTTTTCTGTGTCAAGATACAGGCCTTGTGAGAATGGTGTGGCAGGTGCTCTGTAGGCTGCATGTTGGAAGGTTGTCCGTGTACCTGGACATTCCCCACTTGGGTTTCCTGCCCCTTCAGCTGCCAGCCATAGCAGGGGATGGAAATTCCTTTGGGATGTGGCAACTCTGTCCTGGATACAGGAGTTAAGTGGTATTCATTTCACGAAACATCTTCCAGGGTGGATTTTCTTTTCATTTAGCGTTGAGTGTGTTTCACAGGTAAACAGTGCTGACCTCAGCTGTGTGGCCTAAAGTGGAGTTTGGCCTGCATTTTAATGATGCTGGCTCTGTATTAGGGTGAGGGGGGCAGACAGTAGACTTTGGTATTGTACTGTCTGTGAGACGTCTACAAGAGAACTAGCTGTTGAATAAAACTGAGCAACTTTTTCCTAGTTATTCTTTACACCAAGCTGAATATTGCCCCGTATATTTACTGCCCTGCTAATGCTACATGTGTCAATGACTATGGGTATTCTCCAGCTAATCCCATTTGGAAATGAGGATGTCTCCATCCAATATGAAGTGGCATAATTGTGCAATATCCCTGTGTTTTGTAACTTCAGAAACCTAACAAGCTTGGTAGATAGTGTTTTCTTTAATGTGTTAAATGTATTAGTACCTCTGGTTTATAGATAAGAACAGAAAATGGTTCACTTCTGGAGAAGATGAACGACTACAGAAAGCCCTTGAGAAAGAGTCTCCCTTGCGTAGCTTGGCCTCAGCTGTTCATAAGAATGCAGAGATGTTACCAACTTCCCAGCACAGACCGCTTGATGTTGGGTCAGGTATGCAAACGGTAGAGGCATTGTTGCCCGTGTTCAGAAATATGGACAATCACCGAGGTAGCTTCATTCTTCCCCAGACTCAAAACTGATGGCATGTGGTTGGTGATTATTGGCTTCTGAAAGGACCAGTGCAAAGGACCTTGGCTGCTTGTTTTAAACTGTTCCATTATTTCATGCGTGCACTCGTATTATCCAGTGAGGAATGGGCCTACACAATAGCTCTAGCTATTATGATCAATTAGAAAGAAAAGTCTAGATACTCCTGTCAGAAGTCAGTCAGCCCCACGAGTGAAGTTGCATGGCTGGTTTGAAGCTGAAGGCTGTTTCTGTGCAATGTTGAGCTGCCTTTCAGTGGGAAAGGGAGCTGTGTGAACAGGAGGGCCTGCATGCTGCAAGGGTAGCGTGCTAGTTCTCGGGGTTAGAAACAAGCTGGAGCAGGCAAACAGGTACCCAGCCAGCCACACAAGGAGAGTTAAACTCAGCCTCAGCTTGCTGGGCCTGAATAAAATCAGCATTAACAGAGTATGAGGAGAAGGAAGGTTTCATCCAGGAATAAACTATGAATCTAGTTAACAAGCAAGGGATATGGGAAATTCTCACTGAGGGAATGAAATGGACAGGGCTTTGCAGGAAGTAGTAGTTTTTTCTAGTCTTCAAAGTGGGCAACTCTGCAAATTTATTTTCTGGATTTTATTTTAAGTCTGAATTGCTTAATATCTCAGCTCTGGCATTCGTGTGCTTCTGGTCTGACTGCCTCAGGCAGTATCACAGTTTTGCAATATCATAAACTTTATGAACTCATTGGAGGCGTTTCTTAATAATGGATGTTTTGCAGTGGCAGGATAAGCAGGCCCTTTGTGTCGGTCAGACTAGCCTTAGCACTTTGTGCTGAGATTCTGCTGTGTAATATTTGGAGTTGCTTTTTTTTCTTAGAAAACTCTTTGAGTTCAAAACCCCAAATTGGTCATCGTCAAGGACTGTGTTAACTCACACCGAGCTGTTTGTGTGGCCCCTTCAGTGTGGGATCTGAAAGCTCATTGCTTGACTATCTGTGATGGTGCCCTTGGCAATTCCAGTACCTTCAGGGATAAAGGTGTTACTGGACTGAGCTTCCCAGAGCAGAACTTAATCAGAATGAGACGCACACACATTAACAGCTGTAAGAGATGATTTTTTGTTTGTTTGCTGTTACTACTTATTACAAATGTAATTTGTGTATTTTTTATCCATTTTAGAAAATGTAGGATGGCATGAAATATGCATTAAAAAGTATAGGAAGTTAACAGAAGCCCTTCATGTGAGAACCGCACACATCTGTAAGTGGAAGGCTACGTTTGAAAACAGAGTGATGGCCTGAATAATGAGGCGTGAGAGGATGGTTTGTAACAACTCACTGTGGCAACTAGAATTTCCTAGCTGTGTTGGTAGTGTGGTTATTTATTATTAATCAGTAACCTACTTACTCTTACTAACCTTCTTATTTTTAACCTGCCTAACTATTGTTAGTAATCAGCTTACTGTTAGTAAGCCGTAATTACTAGTAGCAAGCTTTGAGCTGTGCAAATGCAAATATGCTTGTTTTCAGTCCTGTTAACAACTGGCTTCCATGGTACCATTTGTGTTCGCGACATCAAACATGGTCTCATTTACCGTCTTAATTATCAAAAATGCAGTGTATTCCTTGCCCATAAACATCTGTCTTCTCTGTACTACAGCCACTTAAGCATGTGGGCGATTTTCTCTTGTGGCTAATTCTGGGATGCAGTTCTGTGAGACGCTGCTCATAACTGGCCAGCACTAAAAGGCTGAAGTCCTGCTTGTCCCTGTCACCTCCTAACCTCACCCCCTTCTTTTGGCTGGGCTATTTTAGCGAGTTAATTTGATTCAATGGAAGGGTCTGAAAAACAAGGAGGAAAAGAAAGGGTGGGGAGGACAGAGCTTCTGCTCTTTGGGCACAAGCAAGCTGTTTTATATGCTCAGCTGTCTATGAAAGGATTTACTCTGTGAGTAAACATGATGTACTGCCTCTGAAGCATGCAGAGGTGCCTGGTAAGACTGGATTGGGGATTTATTTCTGTGTGTTTGTGCACACAGTGCAGTGGAAGCCTCTTAATGCTGTTATGCCTCAATACAAAGCTCTAGTATCTAAAGCAGTACATCAGGTCCTACAACTTTGTGCAGTTTGCCTTACTCATGTGATCCCTGATTTCTCTGCTTTTTCATCTGACTGCTAGGTTTTAGTAGTATACAACAATAGGGACCGGAATTTTCTGATACCATTGTAAGTCTTAGTTCTGATCTAGCATTCCTCAAATACCTGAAATTCCTGTTGAAGAAAGAAGCAACTTTGAGTTTTGCTGGAGTATGCAAGGGCTTTTTTTTTTTTTTTTTTTTTTTTTTTTTTTTCCCCTAAAGCCAAGTAATTATCAAAATATTACACTACCAGAGCTGTAATACTGAAATTCCACTGAAGGGTGAGGAGGACAGACATCAGACTGTTTCTAATTTTATCTGCGTGTTAACATTTGTAAGCATGCAGCTGCCATATCTTGTAATAATGCACTAGTTAGTATTCCTAGACAAATGTATTCTGCATACAAAACTGATGTTTGACTCAAATTTGTGGACAACTGTATAGACATACTTTTAGAAATAATTAACATATACTTTGATCTTTAGAGTGCCTATTATCTGCTAAGCTCAGGCAAGTATTTTGCTTTCTGCCATTCCAAAAGCCTGATGACTTTAAATGAGACCACGATTAAATAATTTCAAAATAGTGACGACTTTAAACATTTTCTTCAAAAAGTTGAATTCTTTTGTTATTCTCTTCACTTGGAGCAGCTGTAAAAGGTAATGATGTAATAGTTTTTTCCTCAAAGCAAAACAGAATGCAACCTCCTGCTCGATGGTGTGGGAATTATGTACACGAGAAGATGGTTTCTAGAGGAAGCGGTACCGTATATACAAAGAACGCTTGAGAAATGCAGGTAACTTTGGAAGGCAAACCAAAAGATAGAAATGCCCCCTGAAGAGGGGAGGTTGTCTGGCCAAAGCTCAAGATGTTTTGTAGCAGTCCACAGTAGCAACTCTTCTTGCTCCCGTAGCCTCACTGGAGTCCAGCTGGGGTATTGTGCTTTTGGAGCCCGTTTTTCAAAGCTGGATGCTTTGTTTTTAGAAGGAGTGTTCAAGTGGCACTTTTATGTTAGCTTTCAAAATTGTTATCGACTTCCCTCAGAACAATACAACAACATTGCATCGCACCCAGAAAAAGCCTGATATCAAAACCTTCTGGTTTCTTACTTCAAAACATAGAAACATATATAATGATACAGATAAATACAGAGAGAGTTAGAAATATAAATAAATAGGCTTTATGTACAGCCTATCAATATTAACATTTTGGGACTGTATTCAGTGCAAGTTAGATGGGCGTCGGTGCTGAACAGTCACACGGGGCACCGCATCTGGCTGTTACTTAAAATAGTTTTTATTTCTTTATGGGCCTTGTACTTCTATTTGGTTTACTTGGCAGTGATACTCCTTTTCCTCTGGAATTTGCTACTGCTAAAACCATGTAATTTCTGATGTCTCTAAACTTCAGTACATGCAGATGGCTTATTACAGTATAGGTCCTACGACCTTATGACCATTTTCAGCCTGCGCTCACCAGATATTAGAGCCTTTCTATAGCAACTGCACTGCCTGCGAGCACTAAACTTCCAGAATCTGCATCCCTTTCCTGGCGTGTGTCCCCCCTACAAATCATACACACTTGCAAGTCAGCGCCTTGCAGCCAAGCGATAATGCTGACCCTTCAGACTGCCTGTAACATCAGCCTTCTCCAGCATGGTGGATATGGCTACAGCTTATCTCAGTGGGAACCTGTGGCAGATGTGAGCAGATACATGGAGGGGAAGTTTAGTACAGAATTTCCAACCAAGGCTATCGCTCACATTCAGTACCATGAGAATCACTTAGAAACCCAGAATGAGATCTGTAGCGTTCGTGGACTTTACAAGTACTGTTCTTCCAATCCTGCTGGAAATACTGTGCCTGGCACATCCTTTGACTCCATTGCCTTTTTTTATGATCACATTTTGTGGTTCAAGATCTGTTGCTCAACAAGTCATCTGGGTCTTTCTCCTTACAGCTTCAGGTGATAAATTCCCATTAAAGAGATGTTATTCTTGCACTTTTTAAATTAATATTTAATACTACAGTCTACATGCAAAGTTATCCTCCTCTTCCCACGTGGTATGTTTAATCCTTTTTTTGGATACACAATACACCTTTCTCATTTTCTTTGCAAATTTTTGAACATGTTTCTACTTTTGTGCTTTTGCCATTAATTAAAATTTTAAAGACAGAATATTCAATAACCTGTGAGAAACTTTTCTATTCATCTCCCTCCTGCTAGGTAGTTTCCCTGAAAGCATAACTGATCATCATTTCTCCTTTAATGAGCTTCTTGCCTTAAAATGCTTCTATTCTATCATCTTTCGTGAATCAAATGACTTTTTTTTTTTTTTTCCCCTCCATGTTAATTGCATCAAAATGTTTTGAGTTCTGACAAAGCACTACATATTCTATTCTCCTTTCCTATGGTACTACTCTGCATCTTGGTGATTTACCAAAATCTTTCATTTTCATGTTGAGATTGTTGAAGTTATTGAGGTTTTTTTCTTTAAATACAGTAATTTTCACTTCAGTGCCATCATCCTATTAGTTTCTTCCTGCTTTGTCTACATCTTAAATCATCCTCCTGACAAAAAAAAAAAANAAAAAAAAGGTCAAATAATGACTTGAACAATAGGCTGGCCTAAAAACCATCTCATGACCGCATGGTGTCCATGCCTCTTATTCTTTGTTTGAAGAATTTTTCACTGCTGTACTTTGCTTCATGAGGTTTAATTCATCTTGACCTGTCTCTCCCCATTTTTATTGTGTCTGTGATTTTTTTTTTTTCTTTGCTATTTATTTCGGTTTTAATTCCTTATTGGAATGCTTCTCTCTTTCTTGTTTGTAATGCAATTTCTGAAGGCTTTTTTACTTAAATTTCATTATTCTTCCACTTTGAAAAACTGTGCTGCTCAAAAGTAATTTCCATAACTGGTTCCTTTAATATCTGAAAGTTCAATCTCTCATATCTTTTCCAAATTAAAGAATCCTAGTATATATTGTCATATGAAAACCAAACTACCTTCTTGTCATATGATAACCATTCTTTATCTTTGATCATTCTTACTGCCTTCTTCCAGTTAAATAATAAATCCCTTTTAAGATGGGAGGACCAGGACTGCATGCACTATTCAAGATGGAATTGCTTTTTTTTTCAGTGCATAGTATTGTATAGTTTAGGAATGTTTTTTACCCCCACAGGCACTTATTTGCACTTACTGAAACTGAAGTGTATCTGTTCTTCTTCTATCATTGCTGTAAGATCCTTCAGCATGTTCTTTGCAGTCAGTTTCATTTTTTCACAGCATTCAGTAACTCTGTGGCCTCAGCAAACTCTTTCGAATGGATACTACAGATCCCTTCTGAGTATGCTGAACAGTTTTAATCTCACTGAATGTCTGCCAATAACCGCATTTACACTGTGAAAACTGATGTTTTCCTTCCTGAACTTTTAATTGATGACTAATTCATTAAGACCTTTCTTTTCCTACAGTGAGGTTGGTTTCTTTAAGATCCTTTGATAGCAAATTGTGTCAAATGCTTCCTGGAAATCTAGGTAAATCGTATCAGTTTGATTGCCTCGGTCCACGTGATTCTGCTTGACTTTTTCAGAAATGCTAAAAAAGTTGAGGCCTAACCTCCAAAAGCTGTACCAACTCTTCCTTGTTATAACATATTTATTCATGTTCATTAATTCTGTTCTTAGTAAGGTTAATATAGTGAAAAACTCAATCAAAGTTATAGGCAGATCCTGAAAGCTGCCTTCCAAAACCTAAAAAACCCCACCATTGTTTTTCCTACTTCCTTCCAGTTCAAAGGAGTTTTAGCAATATTTTTACTTTAATAGTTCAACAATTATTTGTTTATTCTTTTAGAACACTTAGTTGAGTGCTGTCAGATCTTAAAAATATTTGAATTTCTTCTGATTTGAAACCTCTTCAAATCATCTTTAAGAAAAACATAATCTAGAGCTCCTCTGCTGCCTTTCAAAACAAATTTGATTTACTAAAGAGACAAGTAACGGCAATATGTGACTGTGAATCCAGTAACACTGTACAACTCTTCAGAATTATAGAATACTGACAAGAACAAGCAAACCAACCTTGAGTTTGTATTGTGAGGTTGTCAGATATTACTGGAGATTGTAAACTGATTTTCCTTGTGAAGTAATGATTAGTACTTTCATGTAGGACATATATACAATGGATATTTTATTTAAGTAAAAAAATAAGTTTCAAATTCTTAATAGTTATGCTCACACTTAAAAAATAAATAAAAGTCATAATGATAAAAAACTTCCAAACATTGTTACAGTTTCTCAAAGTCAGGAGGAAGAAATAATAACAGATTTAGTTAGTGCTCTGGAATGCAGCGTGGAAGAAAACAATAAAAAAAAATAAAAATCCTTAGTGGTAGTCATTGCAGATGCTTTTGCAAACCTGATAGTTTTAACAAATGCATTTACTATTCAATGAACATGTTTTGAGCACCTGTGCAATGCTGCATTGTACTCTGTCCAGACAAAGCTTGTTTGAAATGCTTGTTTGTGGTCTGTTATTATGTGGATGCATTCTTTTACTCATTATCTCTCCTAACATTGCATACGGCAGGTTAGCAAGAAAGCTTGTAATAGTAAGAGAAGGTACTACTGATACAAAGAAGAAAAAAACCCAAACGAACCAAACCAACCCCAATGTTCCATATGCATTCTTTGTTGTGTAGTAGCTGAAGTCCTGAGTAGCAAGTGTGTACGAAAAGGTACTAAAGTGCTTCTTTCCATACTTCCATGCACCTAGAGTTGCTGGGCTA
Source organism: Pandion haliaetus (assembly GCA_013401275.1). Taxonomy (NCBI): domain Eukaryota; kingdom Metazoa; phylum Chordata; class Aves; order Accipitriformes; family Pandionidae; genus Pandion; species Pandion haliaetus. Next base: position 92,599 of record VYZV01038536.1, on the reverse strand, counting down.
CATTTTCATCTGACGGTAAGATTCTCGCTTTACAGTGTCTGTTTACTGTCTCAATAAAGAAATTTGAAGATTAACATCCACATTTGTTACTATGTTATGAAGTATGATTTTACATGACTGCGGGATGAGCCCTTCAAAATGAAATGGAGATGAAAGAAGTTTGGGGGCCTGGTTAGACAGTAATGCAAGAGCTGCAGCGTAACATGCTATTCTACTGACTTCTCCCTTACTTGTCTGTAAGCGTTAAAAATCTCTGTGAAAGTTTTAAGTGGCTGCTCTCAGTGTATCCTAGGTATTTTCTCCTCTACAGGTAGAGCCTTCAGTGACTGCAATACTGTTAATATTTTAGCTGGACAAAGTAGTTGAGTGGATACAGCAGCTCGTTTCCTCCAGAAGTAGTAATCTTTTCTGGCCCTGGCACTCCTCTGACCCATCTCTGAGCCGATTCAGCTCACTCCATGGGAAGAGGAGGGAGCAACTGAACAGACTCATTTGGCCATATTGTCCAACTGCACAGCAAGTTGTTTTCCGAGCAGCTGCTCTGCTAAAAACAATCAGAGGTCTTGCACAGCAAACCCTGGTCTATTCATTGCTGTCCTAGAAGCTATCGCAGGAGGAGACCCCAGAAGTACTGAAATGTTTGAGACTGGGAGGTGCTGATAATGGCAAATTACTACTCCAAAATCTCATCTGGCTTCGCTAGCGTGCAGAAAGAGCTGGACATGTTAAAGCCTCAGTACTTACCAACGCAGCATGCAAGACATTATTATTAAATAGTGGTTGCAATTCATTTTATGAACAGAGGTGCACTAATATCACAGAAGACTAAAATAAAGATTAATATAAAATTAAATTATTTTCTTGGTGGAAATTAGTAACTTGATCTTTCTTACTGGAAAACAGACAAAATTTCTGCGCTGGAAAGACTGTTAAGCTAAGTGGTTTTAATTGACAGAATTTTGTATCAGCAGCAAAGCGCCAAGTTTTTCTTTGGTGTCCATTTCACTGCCAGCAATGAAAGAGGTTCCTGAGCCCCAGGCCATCCTGTCTGCCTTCCTTTCAGTCAGCTTCATCATTGCTGGGCTTCTCTTCTGAATCATCATTTTCGTATTCCTCATCCTCGTATCTGAAAGCACCCTCAGCTTCAGGGTCAGACTGACTTTCCTCTTCACGCTCACGGGACTGGCCAGATTGAGGGCTGGGTCTTGAATGATCATCGTTGTCCTCCTCCTCCTGGGAATGGCCAAGCACCAGGCCTGCCTCTGCTGCTTCCTCCTCCTCCTCCTCCCCCTCCTCCCCACTGTGCTGGTCAGAGGAGTGGCTGGATCCAGCCTCCCCTGCATGGCAAAGCTGATGAGCGTAAGGGCTGGCTCTTGCCTCTTCTTCATCCTGCAGCTCACTGGACTGGCCATCCTGGGTGGAGGTTTTGACACCTTTTCTCTTTTCCTCCTCCTCCTCTTCCTCCTCCTCACAGGACTGCTCAGACCGAGGACTGCTGTCAGCTGCTTCCTCAAAGGATTCCCTTTCTTTCACTTTATCCTTGATGACTCTGAAAAGACAATTTGTATGTGTGATTTTATTTTCAGGTAAGATGCTTTCCAGTAGGTTTTAAACTACCTTTAGGTAATCTAGGACAAATCCTCGTAGACTTGGCTGGGGTGGACTGGGGAAGGAAAAGGGAAGGGGGGAACTCTAAACTCTAGAGTCTCCTTTTATGCTAGAAAGTAACTCAACAGTATTGCTTATGTATTTCAATTTTTTTTATTTCCGCTTCCTTTTAAGTTGTAACACCTAACAGATATTGAAAATTATTTTTTATAAGGCTTATTTTAAAAATTCAGTAAACATAATGCAGAATGAAGTGACTTGCTAGCAACTTGCCAGAATTTTTGGTGAAAGGAACAAATAAAAAATGTTTTAATTTTTTTCTTTGAAGTGCATTACATAACATATCCAGTGCTCTCCTCTGTTTCATAAAATAATATTTAATTAAGGAAAAACAATAAAAAATACATACTAATACTAACATGAGTAAAGCTAACTACATAGTCAAATATTTACCTGGGAAATACTACAAATAATTAAAAAAAACCCCAAACCCAAACCTACACATCAAAAATTACTTTCTAATTACTAGGTATGTAGTGGCAAGAAAAAAAAAAAAAAAAAAAGCCTTTAGTAATCTCTACCTTTCTCTGGCATCAGTGGCGTTATTAAAATCTTCAGCACTGGAGCATTGTAGCAATTTAGTTGTTTTTCCTTTCTTTGAAACAAACTCTGGGCATATCCCCAGCGCTCTCAGTCTGCTAGAATAATGCTTTTCTGCAGCTATTCTGGCATTTTTCTGCAGGAAAACCACAATGGTTATGTGTTATCTAAATGCATTAAATACCTGTCTTTTGATACTTTCGTTTCTTTGTATTAATACTCTGTTTCATTAATTGCATCTGACAAGTTGAATAATTATTCGCTGCAGGTAAGAGCAGCAAAACACTTGAAAACTTTACCCCGGATTTTCCTTTTCTGTATTAGTTTAAATCCAGTTTGCTCCCTGCGCCCACTGGCTGATGAAGAGCTATATATTTTGTATATAGCTGTTGAGGAAGGAGGAGGAAGATGTGGACATGTAGAAAATCAGATGTAGTCTCCCTAGGTCTCCTCCCTTATCCCCTCTCCTTCTCCTCCTCTGTCTTCCCTCTCTGGGAGCTGCTGCCCTAAAAAAGTAGCATTGATTCACCTTCTTACAGTGCTGTTTAACAAATTACACAGATGCGTATCTCTGCCTCTGAAACTGAGGGTGTAAATCCTGCTCGTCCATGTAACATCCGAGTGAGGAGGACTTATCCTCCAATCTACACAGATGCTCATGTCCTGCAGCGACGGCAGACCAGGAAACCCACACGGAGAGAAGGGACAAGGGAACCAGTGATCTATGACTTGCTGCCTCTCTGGGTTTGGAAAGAGGTCAGGGACCACGCTACCAGCTGTACTGAAGCAGAGACATAAAAATGTACTGTATCTGAGCTTTACAGTAGACACTAAGAATACTTGAATTTTCTTATCGCTTCTTTCCCAACTTAAACCTCTCACATTTTTTGCTGTAACTTTTTTGTGGTGTTTAGAGTTACCCATGTTGTAGCTGAATTGGACAACATGTTTACAACAGCCATCTCGGCTCCCTGTGCAAGCATGCCATGAATGCTTAGTCACAAAAATTAGTAATATTTATAGGGAGATGGGGCAACAGAGATTAAAATGGGCAAATACTGGTCTCAGAAGTATTTTTCAGGTATCTTCTAAAAATGTCTGACTACAAATGTCTTGCGCAGTATTTGAAGAGAAGATTGAGAAGTAATACAGAAGCAAGACAACCTGAGTGACTCTTTCAAAAAGCAATGGCCTTTGTTTTACTCTTTCTTCCATTTCTTGCAACTCTTGCAAATATTCTTGCATTCTCTGCTTCTCATAATTCCTAAGGGAAATAGAGTACAAGAGAAATTAATTTGTAATACAAGAAGTAATTTTCTACAGCAGCTAAATTGCTCATAACAAACTAAATACTATACATAAAGATACATAAAAGGTATATTATTTTATGGTGGTTACAGGGTCTGAGGTATATTGTCTCATTTTCACAGCGACTGCTTGCCTGTAAGTACTGAACAAAACTGTCTCTGAAGTAGTCCCTTTGGATAAGCTGGCTAGTGAGGTTACGTAGAGGCTGTCTGAGTTTGGATTCTTAGGGGTTTTTTGGATACTTAGGGGTTTTTTTAAAGTGCCAATTTAATACAGATATTCCAATTGTTCTAAGCAAAATTAAACAGACTACACCACAGGAGATTAGTATCATTAAATAAAAATCAGTACTTTAAGGTAAAGTTGTGACGATAAAAATCTTGCTACTTTACCAGTCTGTCTGACAAGAGGGGTGGCCACATTCTGGATCACAATGCACTTTTTTTTTCCTAGTTGGTTTGTCAAGGGCCCAGTCAATAGAGGAGGATGATGGAACTGTTCATTCATCAACTGAAACACTATCTCAGATCATAGCAAGCACTAGGTAATCCAGCTAGCGTGGGCTGTAATCCTTGGTGTGTGACAAAGACACCTCTTTATGATCCTGCCTCTGTACCGGGCCAGCTCTAGCATTATTAAATCGGACACTTAAGGGCGAGTATGAGAGCTAGGGAGCATTTTACACTTCTGTCTTCTCCTGCCTCTTTCCCTTACCAGCCTCTGAATTTCTGCAATATGGCTGTGCATTGAGGCAAGTTATTCACCATTTTGAGGGAGTGAACTTCATTGTTGCTACTTGCTTGCTCTCTCGGGCGGCTTTCTACAAACCTAATTAGCTGTTCGAAGAGCACTTAAATTAATATACCTTATTACCCAGCCTATGTTGAAATAAGCATTATCAAGTTAAGCACTTGTACCAGCCTTAATGCATCAGGACTAGGGAAGTAATCTTGCTTTGTAATAGCACAATTTTATGCGCAGACAAGAATTAAGCATGAGTGCTTTACAATACTCCTGAAATCTGATTAAGCTAAATACTGTAATGTGAAGTTTGCTGTCGAATGAACACAAACCAAATCTGTAAACACACCCACCGTCTCTCTTAATTCTCCACCCTGCTGCTGTAACTCAAATTGTTTTCTGCTTCTGTCCTAGAGTCAGCAGCAGATCATCTGCCCAAGGATACTTACATTATAAAGCTCCTGTTATTAGCAGTATCTGCTGGTCGTGTTACAACAGCAATTGTGCTTGAGCTCTGACTCCAGCAAAATAGTTAGAAAGGACTGCCCTCTTCAACCTGCGTCCCTACCACTGCAGCTCTGCTCTCTGGGACCGTGTGTAAGCCCTGCTTCTCCTAGACCACTGCTTCTTCCTATGTGTGCTTTGGCTTCGGGTGTCTTTGGGGGAGGTGGTGGGTGTGCATAGATGTATGCTGGATAGTCACTGACTGCCCATGTGGCCAAGCAAAAATGCTTGTTGCAATGCTGCTTCTAGCATATCCCAGCTGAGCCACTGCACTTGGTGCTTTCAGCATGGGAGAATGTACGTGCTTCAGTTTCTGCTGCGTTTTCTCTTTCTGGTCACAGTGAAGCAACATTGGTGGTGAATAACCATTACAAAGTTTGCTGGTGGAACAATGTGCAGTATTGTCTCGCAGGTGGTGCTGCACTATTTTAGCAAATTTGCTTACAACAGCCCAGAGTTTAAAGTCTATTAGAAGTAAATCCAGTTTTCTATTTTAGCTATAAAGAAAGCAGAGACCTATGCAAAGCAAAAAAAGAATGAGGAAACCTTATTAGTTACCTTTCAACTCACTCATAGAGAGAGCCCTAGCTTCCACCCTCATTTCAGAAAGATCTCTATCCTGGACCGTATTCCCAACACCTTAAAGTTTAGTACGGTAACATAAAAGTTGCTAGTCCAAGCTATGAATCTTGTAATCAGGCATATCTCACGATAGTTCACCCTTGTACTGTTTTGCTCTACTACTGTCAGTTACTGGCAATTTGCCTGGTTACTGGAAATCAGGATTCATATTCGCTGCCCAAGAATCCTGCCTATGCATGAAGCGGCAGGGGCAGAGCAGTCAGTACCTCTCACCGTCTCCGCGTAACAGCACTGTGAATGGATGATACTGCTGCAGTGCCACCATCATGCCAAGACAGATTATAAACCTTACTAAAGACTCATTCAAACAGGACTAATTTTTTTTTTTCCCCTAGGATTATAAAGAACAAGAAGCAGAAATGGTTGAATTAGCCACAAACACAAGGTCAAGCAGCAATTCTGGAGTCAGATCAGCATCAGAAAGCTGGAGCCATCTGGACTGCGAGCTTACAGCACACTGAGAAGGCTCTGATGTTTTTCCCTGTGTACTGCTTTTCTCAGTCGTATAGAAACAATCTTTGAAGTTGTATCTCTTCTAAAGGTAACTTTGGATTCCATTGCTCCTAAGCACCAGCAGCTTCCTGGTTAGCTGCTGGTACATGCGCTAAGTTACGGTAATACTCCTGCTCTAATTTTCCCTCTTCAGTGGGGACCTGCTGGGACAAAGAAGTGAACTGTGAAATGTTCACTACTGTAGGAGACAGCTAGCACCAAAGTTGTACCAACATCTTATCAATCCAGCAGTGCAAGGATATTCTGTAACTATACTATTCCTTTTCCTTTTGATTTTTTGAATTTTTTTCTCTTTAGTTGGTATGTCAATTGAGAAAACACAGGAGTCTCCTGTTAGCTAATCTATAATACTGTGAGGTGGAACTTACAGATCGAAATCATTAGAACAGGCAACCATTTCCCAGTTGAAATACTAAACTTGGCCTCTTTTTTTTACTAGCTTCTTGTACAGTGTATAATTTATCAAATGTGTAATTATGTAAACTTAGACTATGCTATTTTTTACATTGTATGCTTAACATACAACGTAGAATGAGAGATTCAGGATTCAGGGGAATGCAACAAAATACCTGAATGTTTTTAATTTGGATTTAGACATCTGAGCTAGGCTCTGATGTGGGTCATTGGCCTCAGCCCGAGCTGTTACAATTTTCTGGAGTTTTTTCGTTCTTTGTTTCTGCTTTGTTCTGTTCTTTTTTTGTTGTTCTTCCAGCTTTCTCTTTTCCTCAAGTGAATTCCTGGTGGAAAAATAAACTAAGGCTGAATTCATTTTAAGTCAAGAGCAAGACTTCAAAGGAAACTTTGGCAAAGGAGATTCAAAAGAGAAAAACAAGGCGAAAACAGGGTTGGCATAAGAGGACACAAGGTATGTGCCAGTTCAAGGGATTCAGGCATATCCTGGGAAAGAGCAGTCATTTGTCCCTTTCCTATGGACATTCTACTGTTTCTTTAACAATCATAAATACTAATTGAGTCCTATATTTAAATATTTTATGTTATATATTACAATTAAGCCCTTATATTAATGTATTAAGTCATATATTCACTGCATGGAAGAGCTGACTACATAGTTAGAAATACAAAAGAGGTCTACTCTTAAGTATATATAAAATGCAAAGCACTGGTAAAGTAGTCACCTTATGGCTTGTAGCCGTCGTCTTGTGGATTCTGTGATTCTCGGCGATTTAGATTCTCCAAACCCTGAGAGATGTGAATTTGCACCGGAATGACTCATTTGAGGTTTACGTCTTGGAGAGGCATATGGCCAGCGTGTTTCTTTCAACTTTTCTTCATCCTCTTGAATGTCCTTCAAAATCTTCCCCTTGTTTGAGGGAATGTATGGAGTACGAAGATCGAAAGGTTCACAGACTGTAAGGTGCTTCACTTGTTTTTGTTGCAGGAGCCGTTTCTGAAATTTCTGGTGTAATAGTTCAAAATCTGGAACGCTTGATTTGATCTTGGGTTTATGGTCTGTTTCCTTTGGTTCAATGCACTTGCGTTTCTTCTTTTTATTGGTATCTTTTAAAGCCAGTCTGCTGGTGGGTAGAGATGAATTACGCAGCAACTCTTCAGCTCTCATTCTGATTCTGATTTCTCTGTAGAGCTCTTCCTCCTTTAGCTTGTCGTTAACAGCTGGACTATAAACACATTTAGGAACTGGTTTTGCTTTGAACAGGTTTGTTTTCCTTTCAGGTGCGGAAAGGTCTCTTAATTGCATTTTCCTAATTTCATTCCTTTGCTTCTCTCGTTCAAGGAATTTAAATGGCTTCTGAGAAGCCAAGAGCTTGAGTTTGCTTCTCTCTTTTGCAGACCTCCTGCGTTCTTCATTTCGTTGCACGATTTCATGGTAGAGCGGAAGGAAAACAGCAGCGGGCACTGGATTGGCTCGGAATTTTTTCTGACACTCTGCTTCTTCCTCTAGTTGCTTCTTCAGTAAGTTGTTTTCCATTTCAATCTGTGACTTTGATTTGACATTCTGTTCTTTTTTTCTAGCTTCTCTGATCGTCATCTGGAAAGGCCTGGGCACAGTAACTTTTGGTGACCATGCTTTCTGTTTCTTCCGTATCATTCTGAAGGCTGGTGAGCTTGGTACGCTGTGTTTGGTGCGGGAGATGTAGTCTTCCAGAGAGAACCCGTCCCACATTTTTTCAATCCGTTGCTTAGCAAATGCGCATGATCCAGTTTCACTGCCATTTTCTTCGAATGCTAATTCTCTGTCAGACCCATCAGATGTACCTAAGCCTAAGGGATCACTTAAGTCAGAGTCTGAAAAGGATTTGTGTAAATTTAGAGGCTGATACGAGCTCTTCTCCCAGGTTGGCCTTTAAAAAAGGAAAAAAAAAGTTGTTTTGAGTCCAGTCCAACATTGATGCAAAGCCAGTAACTTCCACTTTAAGGCACCGTCATTGGAAACAAAAATGAACAGCGCTGGTGGGGAAAAGGCAAAGGGAAAACAGAAGCACACTGGGCACTCACACCAGATCATAGTTTTAAGTAAGTGCCGATCCTAAACAAGTCGGTACTTCTTAAAGAAAGGCACTATGCTTTACTAAACCTGTTGCCTGGTCTCTGCTGTGCACACACTCACAAATCTCACAGTCTGTTAGCAAGGTGAATAAGCATTTTTGTTATTAAAACTAACTTTTCTGTGATTATCTGCTTATAGGATATGGGGAGAGTAACACTTTCCAGTCCCAGAAAAAACCCTTCTGTTTTACAGATGTCTGCAAAGCATTTGAGAATCTTCAGATAAAAGGTACCACCAAACTTACCTACAACACGTGTTAAAAGCAGCATTTTTCTTGTCCAAGGGCTGTACTCTTTTTAAATGCAGTTTATTCCGATACATACTTTCTAATTTTGCCATGGTCTCCAAGTGGGCATTCTTCAACTCTTCTAACTTCAAGTAATATTCTTGATTTGAATTGGAAAAGTCTATCCACTTGTCACAGTCTCTATTTAGAGAGAGTGTCTGCTCTCTGTCGGTATTGGAATCCAAATCAAAACCATCCTAGGAGAGATATTTGTAAAGCTTTCTGACTGTTAAAAGAAAGGGGAACAAGGTTCTTAATATTGCTTTATCCCAATTAAGTCTAATGAACGATACAGTAACACCAGAGGTACCTGTATACAAATGTTAGCGCAGTTACATGGAATAATCTTACTGCATAATGATTTATATCCTAAGGGTCCTGTTTAAAGCATGTAAAATTCCTAAGTCTGTCCCTGTAATCAATACATTTATGCCAGGAAATATGATCAAAAGGACTTATCAGAAGAAAACAGTTTAACTGTTTTGTAAAGTGTAATTTTTCCTTGATTACTACGCAGCTCTAAAAAAGCCTTTCTTTAAAAGCAAACAAAACCGCAACAGAACCTTCTCTGCCTCCCATTTCTGTAAGCGTTCGAAAAATAAGTCATTGGATATCTTGCGTATAAATGTTTATTCCCATTTTCATAACTTACTGTGACGTGACAGGAATTCTGCGCAGCTTACAGTTCCCAGTACTGTCCGGCAGCTTGCAGCTGCGTGCAGGTCAGCACATTCTTTAAATATTTTTAAATCTTACACAAGTTAGAGAAGTTACTAAAACCAGGTCAGTTGGCGTTACAAAGGCTTCCTTTATGTTATTTTTTAAGCACCAGGTCTTAAAAAATTACAGGACACTTTCTTTATCCAAAAATTAGAATAATCCTTTTCCACAGAGAGGTATTTTAATAAGCTCTGACGTTCCAACAAAAAGTCGCGTTTATGCTTTGTCAGCTTTTCACTGCAACGACCCGTAACTTGTTTTTTTCCGTAGCACAGCGACCTTCTGCAGCATGAATTACATGATCAAAGAAGCAAACGTAAAACGCCGCGAAGGGCACCATCCACCTCCCGCTGAACCTCCCGCCTTCCCTTCGCGAGCCGCAGAGGGCTCCAGGCCTCTTCCCTGGACTTGGCCACCGCCGGTTCCTGCAGCCGCTCTTCAACCGCCGGGGCCTAACCCGCTCCCGAAGGGATCGGTCTGTCACGGCCGCTGCAGCACGACCGTCCGGCAGGTTCTCCCACACCTGCGTGGGCGCGCTTGGGCCGCACGTCACGGCCAGGAGGTGCGAAAACCTCCACAAGGGCGGCTCGGCTCCAGAAGAGCGGAGGCCCCTCGCCGGGACAGGTCCGCGGTGCAGCGGAGCGGGCCGGGCCAGGTTAAGCAGAGCCCATCACCTGCCCTCAGGCCTCCCGCGCGTCCCCCGCTTGCCCAACAACGCCGAAGGGGCGCTTCCCGCCTCCTACCCGGCCCCAGACGGGCGCGGGGGCCCGGCAGAACCCCCCCCCATCCCCGCCCACGGCGGTACCTGCGCGGCGGCGGCGGGCGCCCGGCTGCGAGGGTCGAGCGGGGTGCGGAGGC